>RCHQ01000185.1:0-110739 GCA_003676415.1 Plasmopara muralis | reverse complement strand
GTATCCAATGACAAATTGGCATTCCGTATGACAATGCATACGGCAGCCGCTATGCCACTTGCTCCGGTACATTGGTGGTGTGCTGCTGACATAGTCGCTTTCGCATGTGGTCCACCTTAAGTACATATCAACCTTTGATTTCGCTGGCGCCTCGGACGAATGCGAAAGACCGTATGTCATTAAGATGTTTCGTGCTCAGAGGAAGATGACATTCCTAACGTGAGGCATCGGACTTGGCAAGAAAAATCGCACCCGAAACATTTTTGCTCTCATCTGGATATAGCAAGGCAATGTTAAAAGATGATGCTTTCAGCACCAATCATCTAACGGCACGACTTGCACTTTCGGGTATTATCGCGAGTTGCGATTGCGGCCGGAGAGATTGTGCCGGGCGGGATGATGGCGTTCGGTTGGATGGTTCCGACTTTTGAAGACTGTTGGTATTCTATAACTCAAACCGATTTTTCGAGTCAGTATAACACGGGCACGCAAGGCACACAATAAGTCATTGAGCTCTCTGATGATTATACGAGTATAGAATGATGGTGATTAGATGACTTGAGGAATTGAAAGCACACTAAGTAGAACGTGTACAGTACGTCCGAATCTTTAAAATGTTAAGTTCTGCACAAAGACGTCTGGACCCTGGTGTCCAATGACAAATCATACGGCGACTACCATGTCATTAAATCCGCTACATCGGTGGCGTGTTGCTGGCATAGACGCTTAGGTAAGTGGTACACCCTGAGAAGATATCAGCCTTCGTTTACCTTGGCGCCTCGAAGGAATGCGCCAGACAGCGTACCATGGCAAAATTTCGTACTTAAAGGAAGATGAAAATCTTAACATTAACCACTGAACTTCACAAGAAAAATCGCACCCAAAAGTGTTTTCGCTCTTACCTGGATATAGCAAGGCATTGTTATAAGATGATGCTTTCAGCAGCGATCATCTACCGGCACGGCTTTTACTTTCGGGTAGCAAGCGAAGAGTCCGACGTAAGTTCATCAAATGATGATCATTTTTTTCACATAAGTTTACGAGAGTCGAGAGAATGTGAAACGCGCGGTTGTTGAGTACAATCGCCGTGTTTGCCGTGCATACGTGGTTACGCAAAGCGACTTCCGTCGATATAAATCTGTTTGTTCGGATGCATTATGTTCATTTATGGTTTGATTTGAGTATGAGAAGAGCTTTGGACCTCCGACACAATTTGTCGCGCACACAGGTGATCTTACATCTATTAATCGTCACTCGCGGGATGCTCGACGTGCGCTATCGGCAAAACAGCTGGCGCAAAGTGATGTTGTGCGTAAATTGGTGCATACACATTGCCAAAACCTGTCGTTAGTAGTCATTCGTGACGCATAGCAATAATTGTGAAGTACTACAACTGTGTGAACTCTTGCAAAAGGCTTATGAAAGAGTTTCATGGTGACGATTTGAACCAATTCCAGTTAGGTTTGTCGTACTGCAAAGCACTTAAGAAATGCGGGTCTGCAGTGTCTATTGTTTTAATAAGAAAAAGTGTTCCTGCGGGTAGCAATTGGTTATATGCAAGGATATCATGCGTTTGCTCCATATGATTACGCGGCATGAAACTGAATGGCACTTTTCTCAAAAACAAAGTTGGAGGTGTGCTAGTGGTGGCGTAATTCAAACATGGGAGCAATGAGATTTAGGTTGTTGCAGTCGCATTCGTAAGCAGTGAGACTAAAGCATATTGGGCGTGGTTCATTAAGTCCCTGTTCCACCATCTACCTGTACTTTCAGCCTTCGCAATATCAGATCGTGACAAGGGATTAATGCCAGAATTGAAAGAAAATGGCAAAGAGTTACCATATTTCTTTTGCTTACGTCACCATATGGAAAATTTCGATATAAAGGTTAAAAACAAGACATTAAGGGACATGCATGGGGCTCATTACGTGCACTGACCAGACAGTTGTACGAAGCCAAAGAAGTTTACCTGATTAAGCTTAATCGCGAGGCAGTAAAATGGCTAGCTGACGTTGTAACACTGTGCGGAGGAAGCTTGACGAAGTCGGTCGAGGGAGTCGGAGAGGTGGAGTCGAGGCTGTTGGCGAAGGGCGAAGCGGTCTGCGGTTGGCGATTGCGGAGTCGAGGCTGGAGGCTTGACTTGGTGAAGGCAAATTGAGAAGTGATTGAGATTGATCTGTGCTTTACGGATCGACCTACGGCAACGAGTGGCCAAGAGACTAGCTACTGCCTATTTTAAACTCTAGCCTTCTCTTATCCCAGTTGCTATCTGTTCTACCAATTGTTCTGTCTCAAAATCATTTTTCTGGTTCGTAATCTAGAGATTCAGCTGGTACACTGGATACTTGCCTATCCTATATGATTTTTGACCAATGACTGTAACCGCCTATCCTAGACTTCTATTCCAAAATTTTGAGAACCACAAAAGTGTACGAACATCTGTAGCTGCGACTGCAGTATACGGTATGACGTGGTTGCTGTTTGTGGCAAGAGCTATTACAGAGCAACTACGTCACATGATCTCCCTTCAAAGAGACGCCTACTTCAAAAAAGCTTCGCTCGGTCTCTTCTTTGATTTCCAATAGAAGTCGATGAGGCCAGGAATCTGCATACGATTCTCCACTGGCTCCCAGGTGGCATCTTGTTTGGTTTCTTCAAGCCACTATATCTTGCACTGGGGTTTACCCTCATACTTGCGGTGTCCAATGACCGCTTCGACGAGTTTGCCTTCTGTTCCATCGGCTAAAACGACCTTGCTTACGTTCTGCTTTCGCATAGGGTCCTTTGGATATGGTTTTAGCAGTGAGGTGTGGAACACGGGATGCAACTTTAGTCCTTTCGATAATCCCAACTCATAAGAATCTTTCAAAATCTTTTTCAACACTGGGAAAGGTCCAATGTAACGTGGAGCGAGTTTCTTCGACTGGGCATATCCTTTGTGACGAACGGTCAAAAATATTTCATCTAAAAGCACCATGTCGTTAACTTTGAAGTTCTGGACAAATCTGTTCTTGTCGTGATAATACTTCATACGCTCTTGCGCTTCACTCATACGGTCTTGTGCGACCTTGAGCAGAGTTTTTTGCTTAAGTAAAAACTCTTGCGCGGACTTCCCCAATTTCTTGAAATCTGGATCAGATGCTACATCACCAGGTATGTACGGAACATAACCACGATTCACTTCAAACGGTGACATTCCAATTGTATAATGCACACGTCGGTTGTAGGCAATTTCTACCAAATGAAGATAGTCATCCCAATCATTTTGGGCTCAATTGACGACACCAAGGAGATAATCTCCAATTAAGCGATTAGTCCTTTCCGTTTGTTCATCCGTCTGTGGTCTGAACGCGGAGGACAGATTGTGCTGTGTTCCAAGTGCACTCACAATGTTCTGCCAAAACTTGGACGTAAACGTGGTGTCTCAGTCGGATACGGTGGTCTTTGGTAAGCCATGATCCTTCACATAGTTCTTCATGAACGTGTTGGCAATCTCCGTCGTTGCGTCAGTTGTCTTCTTAGCGATGAACTTTGCTCGCTTCGTTAGTCTATCGACGATCACAATAATAGCATTATGGCCCTTCGCACTAACCGGTAATGATACAATGAAGTCCATGGAGATATCGATCCATCTACCCTTTGGTATGTCCAAAGGTTGAAGTAGTCCTGGCGGTTTGATTTGACTTTGCCATGTTGCACTGACACATTTCGCATGTGCTGACATAGCGCTGGATATACTTCATCATCCTAGGCCAATAGTACCGTTCACGTACTGCCAAGTACGTCTTGTAACAGTTAGGATCGCCTGCAGCTACGGCATCGTGATTCTCGCAGATGACACGGTTTTTCAGGTCTTTGTCATCGGGAATATACGAACGTGGAGCTTCGTCTTCACCAGTCTGGTAATACAAAATGCCATCCTGCAAAGGGTACTTCGGATCTTTCTCTCCTTGCTTAAGCCTCTTGATAATACACAATAGGTCTTTGTTCCACGAGTAAATCGACTTCACGTTTTGGGCACAGTAACCTTATTCGGCATGATCGTAGCTACGATTTTGGAGAGCTTAATGGCCTCTCGAGGGATCTTTTCCTTGGTGCTGTCATTAAGTGGTCCCGCGAATTGTGCAAAGTCCTGACAGAACCTAGACACATAGACTGTTGTTCCCAAAAATCTTTCCATTTGCTTTTTTGTCTTGGGAACAGGCCATTCTGCGATGATTTTCACCTTGTCGGGATCCATTCGGACGCGTATTCGCCCGACGAAGTCTTCAAGACATGGGATTTTATCCACGCAGATCTGACACTTTGCCAACTTGATGTAGAGTTGCTGTTTTTCACAGCGCTTGAGCACGCGGTCTAATGCGCAATGTGCTCTGCGACATCTTCACTTTGTGTGAATACGTAGATGTCATCGAAATAAATTCTCATCACGTCCCTGAAGTCTCGAAATACTTTCTGCAAAAGACGCTTAAATGTACCTGGACTACCACTAAGTCCCATTGGAGAGACAAGTTATTCAAACAGGCCATCAGGGCTAGAAAAAGCGGTAAAAGGAATGTCAGATTCACGAAGTTTGGGCTGATAGTAACCCCAAAGTAGGTCCATACATGAAAACCAATGACTGCCCGACATGGTGTCAAAAGTGTCTTTCTTACGCGGCATCGGTATCGCCGGTAAATCGTAGATTCAGCTGATGGAAGTTGTGTACAAAGCTCCAATACACGGGCTTCTTAACACAGAACATTGGTGCCGAGAAGGCAGACGTGCTGGGTCTACTAATGCTCGCTCGATCCATCTCTTTGGTCTATTCTTGGATTGTTGCTCGCTGCTCTGGACTCTGGCGCCATTGCTTCACTCATATTATGGCTTGGTACCAGGTTTGAGCAGAATCTCGTGGTCGATTCCCTCTCGTACTGGAGGGGTCTCGTTCGGAAATTCCGTGCGAAAAACCGTGTTTGCGTACTTGCACAATGTTGCATAAGCCGGATAATCCTTGAGAGCTTCCCATCCTTGGCTCTTAAAGCGTTCTGCTTTCTCAGAGTCATGCGGATTCACGAAAAAAATTGCTATGATGTCCTTGTCACGGCGTAACATCTTCAAAAACTGCTGACTTGACACAAGTCGAGTTGTACCGTGACGACCATGGTGGCCTTGCTTCCGATAAAAATTGAAATCTCGCGGCTTTGAGCTACACGAGCGCGGCGGTTTATCGCTATCCACCTTTCTTGACGCTGCCTCGGCAATCTCAATTGCACTTTTTCGTGACGCTCCGCATTAATGCGAGGTTTGACATGTCCTGTACTCCAGACGATATCTGGATTCTGCACCCGAAGCCACATCATGCCTAAAATAACATTCTTTTTTATGGGACTGGCATGATCTGAAACGTTCCCGATGTCATTGGGAAGCCGGGTATTTGTAGATTTATGTGCACCGTTCAACGAGGACGATGAACAACTTAGTTATAATCAAGGTCAACTTGCATCATTTCGCCTTCGATTACCTCGAGATCAAGTCTCTGTACCAACTCTTCCGACACACCGTTCAGGCTGCATCCATTGTCGATAAAGATAGTTACAGTTCTCTTTTGACCTGCTGCTTTGAAAGCTTGATCTTCGGTTTCGAGGCTAGTATACAGCTCACCACTAATGTATCGGTTTACCTCCGTACGTTTTGGAGCGGTACATTGTAGAGAAATGTGGCCAACGACACCACAATCCTTGCATGTTGTTATTTTTGTCCAATCGTCATTCTTGTCTCTCTTCTTCACAAACTTCTTAGTTTTCTGAGTTCATGTCTTGCTTGAGCGGTTGTTGACTTCGCTCTGCGTAGATTTGGACGATGTGTTCGGAAGCGAGGTGGTATCCCGGAGAAATGAGCAAACTCGGAGTTCGAGGCAATCTCAATAGCCTCTTGAAGAGTACTTGCACTCTCTTCCTTGATCTTCTTAGCGGTTTCTTTCCGTAAACCATTCTGGAAAAAGAAACGCTTCTCTAGTTTGCTGATCTCCAATTCCGTTTGAGACAGCAAGTCTTGAAACTTAGAGACGTACTCATGGATTGTTTTATCTTGTTTCAAGTGAAACATCCGTTCACGAAGATCGTACTCAAAGTCTTTGGGTCTGAAGCGTGTGCGCAGTCGATTCTTGAACAGTGCCCATGTCTTACGCACGTTCATGCGCTCAGATTCCGCGATAAAGGCACGATACCAATTCAACACGTACTTGCTCAAGTTACTTGAGATGAGCGTCGCAAAGTCTGACGACTCTGCTTCCATCAAGTGACGCTTGTTGGCATAATACTGCTCCGTCGCAAAAATCCAAAGTTCAATGCCCTCACCGAACTTTCCCTTATAAACAGGAGGATCTTTCTACTTCTGCTCACCCCTTGATGCAACGAGATATTCGAAGCGTTCATTGGCGTGTTGCATTTGCGCTTGCATTTGGGCTTGTATCTGAGCTTGATATTGATGTTGCTGTTGTGTAAGACACACAAGCAGCTGCTGCGTGGACATTGAGTCAGGTCCAGCAGTTGCAGACGGAGTTGATGTCGCTGGGGCCGGTTCTTCCGCCTGACTATTGGTGTTAGCCCCACTTGACGATGCTTGCGCTCTAGTAACCCTAAACCCTCACTGACGAGGTCCAGGGTTTTAGGTTGGGCGCTCAGCTGCACGACTTCTTCTTTGAGTCATGTCAGCTGGACTTCTCTAGCGCACTGTACTAATTTACCAAAACCCTACTATCAAACCCTAAAACGAAAAAACCCGATTGAATACCTTCTTACAGTCTACACTTCTTGTAAAGACGAATTGTGTGGTTGAAAGAACTTTCCAGAATCGCTTGGGCTTGCTCGATGCGCCTCTTTAGCAATTCGGTCGTTTCGTGAACTGCGTTACGCGCGCCGGAGTCTTTGCGGTCCGGGATCTCGTTACGAATACGTTTTACGAGTTTCGATTGCTTGACGGTAGTAGCCCACAGATCGAAGCAAAGTTTGTCGAGCTTCTTGTGGTTATCGGTGAGAGCCTCTGTATTGTAGAGAAACGGTTCTTCTGGTTCACGTGTTTTACGCTCACCAATTCAAAAAGCACCCCGAGACAGATCAGTCGCCACTAGTGTAGATCAAGCACGATCAAGCGGGTAATTAGTCAGACGTGACTCTCCGTTTTTTTCTGATGCGTGAATTGGGAACTGTTGAAACAGCAGCACTAAACCACGGCCCACCAAGAGAAGTTCTGACTGTGTATACCACACCGATGCGCAACCACACCAACTAGCCACCGAACGTAAGTGTTCGTGCAAAAAGGCAACCCTTCGTGATCTGTGCTCCCCACTATGTGGCTCGCAATCAAAGATCACTGGATACCACTTTGAGCAAGCACCCAACCTTGAACTCTTCGTCTTGACTTGGCCAACAAGTGCTACCATGTAACACTGTGCGGAGGAAGCTTGACGAAGTCGGTCGAGGTAGTCGGCGAGGCGGAGTCGAGGCTGTTGGCGAAGGGCGAAGCGGTCGGCGGTTGGCGATTGCGGAGTTGAGGCAGGAGGCTTGACTTGGTGAAGGCAAATTGAGAAGTGATTGAGATTGGTTTGAGCTTTACGTATCGGCCTACGGCAACGAGTGGCCAAGAGACTCCTCTTGAACTTGCTACTGCCTATCCTAAACTCTAGCCTTATCTTATCCCAGTTGCTATCTGTTCTACCAATTGTTCTGTCTCAAAATCATTTTTCTGGTTCATAATCTAGAGATTCAGCTGGTACACTGGATACTTGCCTATCCTATATGATTTTTGGCCAATGACTGTACCACCTATCCTAGACTTCTATCCCAAAATTTTGAGAACCACAAAAGTGTACGAACATCTGTAGCTGCGACTGCAGTATACGGCATGACGTGGTTGCTGTTTGTGGCAAGAGCTATTACAGACGGCAACTACGTCACAGACCTTGGCTATGGAAAGTAGTCCATTGCCCATAGTCCATGCTCACAATACGGAATGCTTGCTTTCAATAACGTTAATTCCATGTACAACGCGCTGAAAAACATCCGTGAAATGCCGATCTTGGATTGTATGATGGCAAGCGAACGCTATGTCGGTACGAAGTGGCTCAATTTTTCTGGACAGACCAAACAATGGGGTGTGGTTACGTCTTATGCTGCCAATTGCATCACTTCAATGTTAAAAGGGTACGCGGAAAATGTCCAAGTTCAATTACATCGTTTGTTGTGTCGGTTCGAATTGGAACAAACAAGCCAATGGAGTATGCTGTTGGGGTAAACAGTACCAGTGGAACTTGCACATGCGCTTATGTGAAGGATATAAATGCTGCATGTCGACTCGTCATAGCAGCACTCAAGTTTTCAAGTCAGCTGTCGCGTGCAGAACTGTTATTTGGGGATATGTGGTCAACCAGGACATATCTACTTGCCTACGATGGAACACTCGAAGTGAAGCCATTTGTGACAAAAAGTAAACTGGTAAAGAGTGAGCATCTTCCACCAAATCCGTCCAAAAGAAAAAGTCGACCCATAACGAAGCGAATCGAATCAAAGCATGCTACATAAAAAGTTGACGCGCCGAAAAGTGTTTATCGATGCGGCAGCTGTGGTCGAGTGGGACACAACAAGCGTCGATGCACCCGTAATGTGCAACATTAAAGTATGTTTTCTTGGGTGAGTTTGGTATATTTTTTTGTTTTTTATTTTCCAATAGTTTTTCTACTTCGTATGTAGGTTTTTTCATTTTGGCGGAAAAGTTGTGAGTCGAAGTAGCTTTTTTCCATTGAAGTATATTTTCCATTTGATTTGAAATTCTCCTAACTATTGTATTAGGAACGGTAAATAATTGGCTAAAATAACTTTTGATCATTTTTTTGATATCTGTGGCAGTTTCAATGAGAGTCGTTAGCCAGCCCCTCCCTCCTTATTGAATTAACGCGGTAATACGGTAGTGCCTAAAACCAAACCTCTTTCGTGTCAACCACACCTCTTTCACCAGACGGCCGGTAAAGCGTGAAACTCGTGAACGTGTACGACGCAGAGTAGGCACCATCGCGCGATCATCGTCTTCAATATACGATGCAAATATAGTATTGCTCGCTATACAGGAAAGATCGTCGCGTGAGCTTGGTATATTAGCAGCAACGGCAACCTCTTTATCTTAAAATATGAGAGTCACAACAATCAAATCCATCTAGTGACGATATGATGCGTCTGCTAGTTACTGATGCTTAGGCTCCGTGATTAATGTCTGAGTTTGGCTATCGTGCCATTCTTTACTTTCCTCCGCATGAGACAACATCGTATTCTTTTAGGCTGCATTGCCGGAAGAAAAAGGGTCGTGTAACAGCTGCTAATCTCAGGAATACAACAACGTAGAGCTTTTTCACGGGGAAAGAGAGAAGTTGCGGCGAAGCGAAAGCCACGAAATCACTGAAAATGGTGAATACGGGCCAATTAACGCCAGTGTGGGCAACGCCCTCACGGGCTATCCTTCAAGGTGCGCTTTGCGAGCTGCATTTATATAATGAAATGCACGATCTATCAATCCTCCATCAACTCGGTCTCGCCACGTCTACGACGCGTGTCAGCCGCGGGTAGCGATAGTGACGACATGACGTTCGGATCACTAAACGTCCAGGTTTGGAATCATCACTCGTTGCATGAAGATGAGATGGAAAAGATGTGCCTGAGATTTTAAAGGAGGAGACTGCAATCGCATCAGGTATGTCCTCACGTAATGCATCGGGAAGATTACGCTACATGCAATTTGAGCAATTATTGGCAAAGGAAGTTGTTGATTCACCGAATTTGCAAATTTAGCTGGGGTGGAATGGCTTCAAATTTTCGACCTACAGTTTGGCGGCTGCTATTGGTTTGTAGGTTACTTGCTGAAAACGAGAACACCTTTTTCATTTTACGGATTCAAGTTATATTGTAGAGATATATGCCGTCAAAAAAGTATTGACGGAAAGCTATTTTGGAGCGAAAGCGTCAAGAGTATGTAGAATTACTTCAACGATATTATTACATTGAACACTGGTAATGCAAAAAAGCTTGCAAACTTGCACGTATGGAAGCTGATAATTTGATAACAGTCGCGATAGAAGATCATTGTTTTAAGAAGCAGGTTTACAATATTAAGATTGGCATGAAAGAGCAATTAAACTGAGTATTAGGAGACCAAGCAAAATGTATTCAATCATCGACAATACCTAGAGCATCAAGGTTGATCTCTGCATTGGCTGTGCGAGCCGTATCGGCATTAAGTTGATATCAACAGGTTCATTGCATCGTCTTCTGACTGTCCACAATATTCGTATCGTCTCTCTAGCCGGCTCTCCAATAAAAAATGAAAAAAAGCATTCTTTTCTATAATACTAGGATTATTTATGACGCTGAATTATGCTAGTAGACATTTGTTTTGCGTTGTCAGGATGCAACGAAAATTGTAATTCAATTCTGGTCAGGGACGAAAGCTGTACAGGATTCAAAGAGGAGTTAACCCTCAGGGTGTTGTGCGCTTTGTGGCGAAATGTATAGTATATGTCTAACAGCGCAAACTTTTTGCGCTCTTGTTCTTCTCAGCCCTGAGGGACTCAAGAAAAATTATGAGCCAACGCTTATAGTGACCGCAGCTTTAGGTCGAATTTTTTTTATCTTCTGGAAATCGGTCTCGAAGCCACTCACAGAGGTGATCAAGTACTTTTTCGCTCTCAGGATCTTCAAAGACACTGTGAAATACCCCATCAAATACCGTAAGACTTTTGTCCGTGTTTGCAATCTTGTCGTAAAAACTTCTCGTCACGCCTGGGTCCGCAATGTGGTCTTCCGAACCAACGAGGAACAGAACGCTTAAAGCACAAAACCTGCTCTCAGGCTGTTGAATGTTTTTGTCTTTTACAATACGGTGCATGGCTTTGAGTGTTTGCTGCATCGTCCTCGCGGTAATGTCGCTTTTAGTTGCCAGCGGGTCGGCCTTAAAGTCGGCTAAAATGCCGGGATCTCGCCACAGCAGCTCATAGTCAACGCTCGGTATGAGACGCACACGGGGTAAGAACAGAGCCAAAGGCTGGATAACGGTCGCCTGAACCTTCCAAATTGCCTTCATTTCCATCCCGATCGTCGGCGATGCCCAAAACGCGGCATGAAACTTATGTTGGTCAGAGAGCACGACGTGCAGCCCAACAAGTGACCCGAAGGATGAGCCGGCGATAATTAAAGGTGGCGCCAAGTGACCAGTTTGAGGGAAAATGACGTTTTTGGCAAACGTGACGTAGGTATTTGTGTCTTCCACGAGCTGCCGGAAATTACGCACGTGGCCACGCGTTTTATGGCTGTCACAGGTGCTGGCGCCGTGATTGACGAGGTCGTATGTGATGACGCCAAAGCCTTCTGAACACAAGCGCTCGTATAGCGAGATGAAGCGGCGGCAGTGATCACCAACACCGTGTAGATACAGCACGACGCCGCGTAGTAAACGTTTCGACGAAGGGTACAGTGAGAAGTAGAAGAGCAGTTGACCACGCAAATTCTCAAAATTGCCTTCAAAGTGGCGCACACTTGACGGCACTTGCAATCTCATCGAGTAGCTAAGCGACCCAGACGACGAAGACGACGGCGAGACCCGCGTTGCAGTTGACATGATTGCAACCTTAATTGCACAGTTCTACAAAGTTGCAGCTACGGATAATTACTCACCTGCAAAACGACGTGGTGAATATTACAACGCTCCAGGTCTGTCTTAATTGCTGCTCTTTCTTGATGTGTTTTTTTATTGAAGCCGTATGCAATCAGTACTGTCCACAATCTTCACCCTATGCTGTTGTGTCCTTGTCAATAGGGTACAAAAGCTAACCATCAAAAAGTTATGTCGAACTCTTGTAGAGCACTAACAGCACGGGGGTTAATCCAGAAATCGAGCGGATTTTTGTGTACGTAGCTGTACATGTCCATGTAATGTAAGTGATGACGTACCATTCATGAATGACCTCCTATTTGCCGACATACACATTTTCTCCTCACAATAGTTTTCGGTAGCCGTGACCATTTATTCAATTGCTGCAAAAAGATCTTGATAGAATCGTTTGTTAGACCTTATCGGTTATGGTGCCTCTGTTGTGCATATCAATCAATAGCGATTGCAGTTGGAAAGAGTCAGTATAAAAAGAATGGGTCTGCCTCCAAAAATAATCTGCCGCGTTTTTTCTTTATCAAAAAAAAACATCTATATTAACCACATGCTAATTTTAGCATAAACAATCGTTAGCTATCTACATTAATATGAATTAAAGGAGCCGCTACCTTTTCGTTATTTCTGATTAAGCTCGTTTCCTTTCTGAATTTAAAGTTATACTGCATGTTCTTCTGTGCGTGCATATATTAATTATAAGCGTCGGTGATGTATCAATAGCTAGATGATGGCATCATCAATTAGGAATTGCCGTGCTTCGAAAGAAAACTGGATGGCCAAACCTTCAATGCATACGTGAATGTTAAGTCAATGGGTGTGAGCTGTTTCGCTGGCCGACCGTCTGCCAATGTATTCCAATGCGAATGTACAGAACATTTAGATCCAATGCTGTCATAGATCGTTATTATAGCTTAGGGATATTGCCTTAAGGAGGGGGGCTAATTAGCGGCTCCCATAAATTAATAGGACTAATAAATCGTTTTCGGCGCAATTTTCGCTGCAAAATAGTGCCGTTATGTGCTCTGATAATCTGCGTTGAGGGAAAATGAACAACACGGGCCGCGATATGACTGGCTTTTTTGCCGATTTGACCTTTCTATTTTCTTTAAGAGGTACAGTAATATGACGCTTTCAGGCACAAAGCGGGTCATGCCCCTAGGAGACGCTGAGCAGTTATCATCGGTGGCAAAATCACTTGCTTAACGACTACGCACACTTTGCACAAAACCTTTTTACACTTCTGCTGCGTCTTGGTGTACCTCATAATACGCCTGACTGTCAAGGCCGCTTTCGTAGTGAGTTGGCTGATATCGATATCATAGCAACAAAAGTACACCGGGCAATTTACCTCTTGTGGAATTGGAGCCAGAGTACCAGATCGTCAACGCTGGTTTTGTCCTTGTGACACAGCTTGTTGACATAAACGGAGCGTCAATCAAGCGTCATTTAACATTATATACACACCAAACGATGGAAGAAGCTAACTTCATTGTCACGCTACTTTGATACATGATTGGCATTGGCTATCGTCCAGACCAAGTCAATCCGTTCAGCTTAAAACCCTCAGAAGAAAACTAAAGACCTTTTCCAGCGACTTCTTGTCGATACCCTAGGAGCGAAAGAATGTCATGTATCAATTGTAGATCGCAGAGAAGGATTTTATGTTACTATTCACGGCGCTTAGTGGGTCTAGCGTAAAGCACCTGCAAGATGTGCGTCGTTTGCATTGCTCGGCTTGGGCTTTATGTTTTGGGATGCTTTGCTAATCCTGATCATTCACGCGGAGTGCAACTCTTTCTTACCAAGCTGGTTTTGATTGCAGGAAAATCGACGATAACAAGTTTCCGACAGGGGACAGCTGGCCTCACCATCCATGTGCTTGTTAGCACCAACGCACCACGAAAGCTATTATGGACTATACTCGTCAATTTCAGTGCCGACTACTGTCCCCATGTTGTCAATTTTACTGGAAATTCCACCTAATTCCAGGCGAAAACGCTTTTGCAAGAGCTATTGTTAGTAGTCGGCTAAAAATACTACAATAAATTGAACGCAATGACACACGCACTGAATTTCGTTATGAGGCTCGATCTCATCAAATCTATCCAAAGCTTGCTGCACTTTAGTAAGGATGACACGCAACTCTTTCCGCTCGATAGGCAAAAAGATGCATTAAGATAGCGGTAGAAGTAGAGTTGCCAAGTCTGTTTGGGGTGTTTTGATCAGAGTGCCAGCATGCATCATTAAAATTGCGGGAAGTAGCTTATAAACGCGATTTTGGGGGCTAAAAAATGACAGGTAACTTGCTGGATTTTGATACTTACCTCATCGGTGCTAAAACTGCTTCAAGCATAATGTGATCAAGATATATTTGGGGTAGAGTTCCTACGTTTAATTTGATAACGAATCAAAAATAGAAGGCAGCAGGAGAAACACGCTACTTATTCTCTCAAATTGTTCAGGCTTAAAAAAATTGCATATCTTTTTGTACGCTTCCTGTAGATAAGATGCCGCGTGACCTTATACTACCCATATACAATCTGCGCTCATTCAGACAGATTGCTGACCCGAAACCTCTTTGTAAGATTTTGGGACGGACCGTAAGATCTCCGTTCCATTGACAGACACACATTATGCGCTTATTTAGCATTAGCCGTGATCTACAGCCCTGGAAAAGCGTGGCTCATAAAGCTACAAAGCAGCTAGGGAGCCTTGCGGTATTGACTCTATATGAGCACATTTTTTAAGCTCAGAGACAAGTCCCGGTGGTCCCGGCATCACTTAGAATTAAGGTGTCACCTTTAATGTAAACGAAATTAAAGCACTCTCGTTTGGAACAAACAGACCAAGATGGCGACGGGGAGGCTCATCTACAATGCCCTGAGTTTAGGCCCACCTCGCTTGCAACTCATCACCAGTATAGGCACGATGCTTTACAGTAGCTTCCTCAGCATTTGTATAGCCTCAAATTGGCTTGCTACTTTGGAATGTCCAGTTTGAATACCTTTTTGGCGGATATGGTGGTGTTCGTGAGCCTATCGACTCGGATTTAGCTCCAGTGTAGCTAAGCGTTATAGGGCACTACGGGAAGTGATGCCACACTACTCGTGTCTGCCTCTTGGAAAGGCAACAAAATGAACTTTTGCGTTTGTCGAAGGGTTTTGGAGAGCGAGCGAAGATCAGGCGAATTTTTGCCATGAGCCTCGTCCAAATATGGAGGTGTCTGTGAGCCACCGAGCGAGTTAGTGTGGCTTGTACACTTTTACTACTCGCTGTGGAGTGAGAGGCTATTTTGCCTTAGCTACTCTCTGGCGAGTGATCTCTTAAGGTTCGCCGCTCACGACACAAGTGTAGTCGTATGTGTAGATGCATCCTTTGTTGCTGGCGCAACATTTGTATTAGGCGCGCCTTAGTCGCAGACTAATTTTGGTGCAGTGGCGCCCGCAATAGCCGGGGTAATCTTTTCCGTCGTTGGCTTCGTTATTGTAGTATGGTGGCCGGTCAAAAGCCTTTTTTTGCTACCTGTTTGGTCATCGTATCGACCAATTTTTGAGCAATGAAAAGTACATAGCTCTTAGCTATTAGATGCAATTCCAAATTTAAGTGGCATAAAACTGAGTTTTTGTCGTAATATGTAACAATCCGCTAAAAGGAGCCTCAAGGGTATTTGCGCATTAAAATATACCGGATCCCTTCTAAATTTCAGAGAATAATAGAACATTGTATTAAACACCCTGTCGGTCACCGGAAGATCTTATATCATTATAAGCGCCTCCTCTGTGTCGAAACTGAGTCGGCAAGATTACCCATGATATATTTGTATGATAGGAGTTGTGATAGTCAAACGACTTTCTAGGAAAAGTCAAGTTTATTAGGTTGGCACAAGAGCGATAAAAAGTGTCAAACGTCAAGATTTTCGCAGAATAACATACTTAAGCTCCAACATAAACTACAGCACACACATTCTCTTGCTTGCGTTTAGATCTGTACACGTTGTGTGGCGTCCTCGCTTAAAAAAGCAGCTGATTTGTGTTCTCTGAAAACTCGATTACTCGCTCATCTTCGGGCAACGCACCCAGCGCAAAATACCCTGCGTACTTCATGTGAAGCTTGACGATCACTTGGGCAATTTCGGGGCGGTTATAAGCCAATGCCTCGCTCAGTCGCGCATCCTGCGCGCAAACCATGTCCATCTTGTCCACTGTCAGGCCATGAACGCCAATGCCGTTGGTATCTAATAAATACTGAACGTGTGAATGGCCCTGCTTCTCAGCCATATCGAAAGCCGTCTCGTCGAGATCATTCGGCATGTCCGGGTCCGCTCCAGCAGTCAACAAGAGGTACGTGGCGCGGTAATTGCCGTCACGACTAGTGAAGTGTAGAGGAGTGTTGCCATTTGAGTCCTCAACTTGTGGGTCGGCACCGGCGTCCAGTAGCTGTTCAACAACGGTGGAGTGGCCAGCCATACATGCTAACAGCAATGCCGTCGTGGTTGAGTTTCGGACTGGACAGTCGCACTTCACTCGTGACGACAGCAGGACGGCAATGACCTCCGAGTGGCCTTGTTTGGCGGCAAGATGTAGTGGCGTGCAGCCATTATGCGCTACCAAGTCCATGCGCGCATCATATTTTAAAAGAATCTTGACCACGCGATCGTGATTATTTTCGCAAGCAACGTGCATGGGAGAAAAACCGTCCTGTGCTACCTCATTGACGTTGGCGCCGCCTTCAAGTAGCAACGAGAGCACGAGGTGAAAGCCACTGGCGGCGGCCACGTAGACTGAGGACTGGCCTAGCGAATTTTTGACGGATAGGTCGGCACCGGAGTCAATAGCGTCCATGACTTCAGCCAAGTCGCCCTTGGCCACAACATCGAGCAAACGCTTTCGTTGCTTTACTGTTTTAATGACGGCCAGCTTGTGACCAAAAAATTGCCATACCTTAGCGCTGCGATGGCGGTAGTTGTTCAGCAGGTGATTAGTCACCGCTCCCTTCTTGGTGCTGACGGGCACCAGCGCTCCGTTTGTGGGGTAGACGTAGCCGCGCGCGGCTTCAAGTTGCTGCTTGACGGGACCACTAAGCGTCATTGCTGTCTAGGAATAACTTTTCGACTGGAAGACGAAAAAGGTAAGAAGACAAGCGTTTGCTTGTTAATAAACTGGAAAGAACGAGTATTCGATGGATTCGATCGGCAGCTGATGATACCTGCTCGGAGGGGCAAGGTGGCTTTGCTCAAGACTGCGAAAATGTTCGAGTGGCAGGTCAGAAGTAGTTAGTGGAGTCGTAGCCGCTCAAAAAGCCCCGAGCCCTAGAACCTCTTAGGGCTTACAAAATTTTAAATATATTAAAGTCAGTTCACCTCGGCAATCCATCAACATGTGCTAATGGGTAAGCTTGATGCGATAAGCGGTTTCTTGCAGTCTTCAAGCGAAAGATGGAGAAAAGTAGGCTTCTACAGTCATAAGCCATCATGCAAGCACACCGAGACTTTTTGCTGCTGAGCCCATTCTGAAATGTCAAGGTCGGAACTTATTTCATACTGGTATATTTTTTTATAGGTGGGACCAGCACTGACATCCTTCTCAAAATTTGTTTTGTCGGGTGGACGTTACTGATTAGCTTATTATTCTGCAAGGAAAACGGCTTTATTTCTCAAAAACAGGTGAATTTTTCTGCCCTGATGGTATTTTGCATAACCCGTATTTTACACTATATATTTATTACTTCACATTTCAGATACGGAGGTAGTCTCAAAAGCATTACTACTAAGTAAAGTCTTACATATTTATACTAAAACTACTTTTAATGGTAAAGTTGGCCCGCCTTTAGACGTCTTGCCCTATCCTCGCTATCTCATTGTGAATGTGTTTAAGGTTGGGCTGCCCCGGTCCTCGTGCGAAGTGGCCACCTCATTGTTTTCAGAAAGCTGACCATAAAAGTTTGACCTGGTGGGTACATGCAAGAAGAGAAAAAAGAATAGATCACTTATCAAAAAAAATGTCTGTAAATCACCAAAGAACGTCCAGCTCAAGCATAAACCGATCCACACTCCTCGGTTTGCCGGTAAAAATTACTGCCTTAGAATCCAAGTAAAGTGCTACTTCCAATTAGTCGAGCTTCAGCTTTAGCCACTCTGTCTGCCAGCTTTGCAAACCCTTCTCCTCACCCAGTGGTAGGTCGTCATTGTCCCAGCCTGTGGGCGCTGATGAAAAATGATATTTTTTGCTGGCTTGTAAATACTACTGACTCAATCAAACCCTCTTTCTTATAGTCATCGTAGTAACTATTACATGCTCGCCCTTTAAAGAAACCTTTAACTAAATATGTCATCACTACGCGCAACTGTATTCGCATGTTAGAGTCCTACCGGAATACAATCGCAGATCTTAGCGTTTACTTTTCAACAAAGCCTTGCTGTATCCAGGTAAGGTCGAATTCTATTTTGGGTGTGGATTCTCTTACTGAATACGATTTTTCACGCCAAGAAGTTTATCTCCCGTCTTCTACAATAATTTATTGTCTGAGGGTAAGCAAAAGTTGGAATTTACTCACGATTGACTAAACGCCGAACCGACTATGTCGGGAACGCGCCACACATGTAGCGGGTCAAATATGGGCGTATGCGTCAGACTGCGAGTTTTCGTACCTGAGGCGTGAGCAGTGAGATTAAGATGAGGCACTTCCTTATTGCGTTGGACCAGGAGATGCTTGACGATCAATTGACTTGTAGTGAAGGACGCGCAGCTGCCGCTGGTAAATCTGACAAATGCCGTGCATATTGCATAGTCAAAGCTGGAAGCCACTTCGAGAGGATAACAAATATTCCTTCGTCCGCGTTATTATCTTTTTTGAAAAATGAAAAATTTATAAAAAACTTTAGTATTTTTATGTCGTTTTTCATTTTTTTAATGTCACTACCTTTATGGATCTTATTTGACAAATCCGTTTCTGATTTTCAATATTTATTTAAATAGAATGGATTAGTCAATTTAATATTAATTTTTCTTTAGGTATTGACGGTATTTCATTATTTTTTATAATCCTAACAACATTTTTGATTAAATGGGTGCTCCAGTAAACGAGGTAAATTTAGTGATTACGCTTTTGACAAGGGGTATCTGATCATTTCTGTATTTGAAATCAAGAGGTCGCTCACATCATCATCTGCATTTTAAATTACCACGCCTTGATGTTGACTTGTTAATATTGTTATTACGGGCAGTCATACTTGAGGTAGCGTCTATGACGTGGGCGTTGTCGAAGACTAGGGCAAGGTCTACAGGGCTTAAGTTTATAGCATATAGACAGGTCGTTTGTGCAGAAGACGGTAAATCTAGAGTAATCATATTTTATCTTTGGTTTGCAATTTATTCTAAGCCTACGATGCAAACTATTCTAAATTGAAAACGTCACATCTTTATCTATACAAATTGTTGATTCACCAGTAGAAATTATCATAGAGAATGAAGAACGCGTTCCAATGGTAAACTAAAGCAAGGCATGACTGACGTGTTTCTGACAACAGTGGAGAACCCTTTGTGTTGCCCTTATTAGTCAGAAAATGGATCGTGCACAGCCTTAAAAGATCTTTGCACTCATGAGCGATCAGCTTCTACTTCAGTTTCCTTTGCTTCCGCGAAACACCCAACAATATATCAAAGATTACGTGGTAATATTCTTTATTTAGCGGCCAACCGGGATTAGAATAACTTGGAAGGTGCCACACGTTCGTGAGCACCCTCACCCGTGTAGTCTTGATCGACATTGTATCGTCGCCAGCACCGGCTGATTGAAGTGCTTCGTTGTCCGCTAGATGTATATCGACCAGACACGTTTTTTTACTTAATCGAGTTCGTCATGCGTTGGTGAACTTCGAAGTATGCCGGAAGGAGTGCTGATCTTAAAACAAAAAGCACTTATTTGAAGTGGTTCACGAGTAAGAAATCGGCGATTGGCCCGCATTCCGGGTAAAAGAGTGTGAGCCTGATTGTTTGTGATCAAATCCACTGTGGTGACTGTCTTCCTTGGTCTAAACGATAAGAAAAACGCTATTTCTTTTCATCAAAAGTGTAAGCCTTAAGCTTCACCAGCTTTTATACCGCAGTAAACAATTCTTTGAGGCTTTGAGGCATTGAGGTTTAACCACTCCTCGTAGAGCTTGAGCGCCGTGACGCTTCCATCTGCTTAGCAGCAGGGAGACTGCAATTAAAGCCGCTAGCTCCAGCGCATTAATTTTAAAAAAATCGTTTGAGCAGCGCAAATTGTGCATCCAGCAATCAACATAGAGCTTTTAATAAGATTTGAATGGGCAACCTACTCGTGAAGGCGTAGGATTGACTTAAAGTACTACGAGAATTTTGCACAAGCAAGTCGTGTGAAAAATATTTGATCGTGTGCTGAGCGACTGTTCTTTATCGCGGTCTGTAGGGATCAAAGTGAGCAACAGAATGGAGTTCAAAAGCCAATATATCTCACACAATGTCCGTGTACAACGGCCCTACTTCTAATTCCTTATACGCGACTCAAATCACTCTCGCAATTGAGCCTGACATTTATCCCTTTAAGATATCTCGCCAAAATACGTCATTATGCATACCAGCTCAAACACCAATAGGGAGCCTCGTTGTGCACCGGAAGCGTTCACATCGTTAAGTAATTAGAAAGAAGTCGGATGCTCTATATGCAGTTTGCAATATTATCCGGGACTTTTATCAAGGAATTACGGCTCTTAACACAACGTTTTCGCTCTATGTAGCGGTACGTTACAGACTCGATCAGCTTCAATTTGAGCGGAGGTTTACGATACTCCATTTTTTTGCCTTGAGTGCGATGTGCCGCTTAGTCTTATTGCTGTGTTCAACACCACGAAGGTAGCAATGACAGCAAAGAAACGGTGCTTCAATTGACGTAATGTAAATTTTGGCTAAAATGTGAACTTACAGCGATAAGCTTTTCTTAGAGCAAAGCTGGTTATGTTAATCTCACTGCCTTTCTGGATCGTATGGTTTAAATTGATTGCTGGCTCAAAGTTAAACACCACTTTGCCCCTGTTGCCATTCGCTTCTGGCTAACCGAAAAGACAGATTTTTATTTTACTATTCCGCCGGTACCGCCAAGATTTTGAAGAAGCCGGCGTATGAGTCACGGGTTCGAAACTCGGAAAAGTCTCACATGCCTACAAATACTTGTCCACCCAGTTGTACATGTAGGTCCACCAATATGTGCTGAAAGCCGAAAAAAGTTTATTTTGGTAAAAACGACCGGAGAGATCGAATCATGCGCCTCTAGAAGTATTTTGTACTTCAGCTAGTCGCTAAGAATATCGACTCGGGATGGATCTGCCGTATCCACTCTATAGTGGGGCAGACCATCTGCCTACTCAAAGCGATGCAATCACAAACACTATTCACTTGACTTATGTATTTCATCTGCGATTAAAAAATGCACTAAGAGCTATATATTAGTTTCTAATTGGTATGCCCAAAAAAAGCCGTTGGTCAATTGCGCAAAAGACAATCGGCAAGCCTATTAAACTTGCTAGTCTTCTTTAAATTTCAACCCGAGGGCTTAATTCTGCAAAAACTGATAAGCATCTTGCAATTCTTCGGGACAAATGAGGCGCATCAAACGCCATCCTCAAAGATGCGTGGTTAAAATAGACTCTAAGAACTTAGAGCGCTTGGAGCTCCACCAATGTGTTTTCTAAGACAAGTTTGTAGTAATATCTTGTCATTAACGATATTGTTCTATTACACCAAGATGAAAAGACTTGCAAAGGAATGCTCTTTCCGATTTGCACAAGCGCTCAGTCGTTGGCATAGTGGGTGGAGTCGCCGAAAACGCCAAATGACTTTATTTCTTTTAGCATTTGTCCACTGAAAGCTTTCATGGTGATGACAAAGCATACCAATGCTGAGTCTTTCAGCATTCTATTAAAAAAATTGTTAGAGGCTTTGCAAGACTTGCATAACCAGCACCATACTTGCGCATATAGCTGACTAGGTCTATCCACTTCCTCTAATCTTTTGCGACCGTAATGTAGGTCAAGTTTTGTTTTTTTTCTGGGCAAAAACCACGCAGCTGACGAAGTAGCCAAGAACCATTAATATTCTCTGCTGCATGGGGTATCTGTCAATGATGGCAAAAGGTTCTATGATACTCATGACCTCATAAATATGGGTAGCCTCAATTGACCTCTTGAGCCGACTGATCTGGCTATTTAGTACAAGTCTATCAGGGCAGAATTTCGTAATGGTTTATAACGATTGTGTGACCAGACGGTTAAATGTCGTCCGGGCGCTTGATAGTCTTTTGTACCAGTAGTAACTCCCAAAGCATACCAGTAGGCGTATCAATTGAGGGGCAGATTTGGCGACTTTCTCCAAATTTGACAGCATTCATCTACCGAATTGAGTGCACTGTACGACATACAACCGGACAAAATGTTAAGCAACACATCCTTCCTTGAAGTGAGTGCTTTTGCAGGTAGCGTCTCATTGTTTGTCATATTAAAGAATGATATGATCCCTCGATTTGCGATCACATTAGCTCTCGATAAGTGCAAAGACTTCGACTCCCGCACCGGCCCATTTGCCGAAGTAAGCGTTAATTCACATTGTTCCCTTGGCATCGGTCGTTGCCCAAAGACAAAGTATCCAGTGCCTGACCCGAAATGGGTGTCGTACCTAACCGAGGATAAAGTTAGGTAGTTGGGCTTTGAATATCACCTCTGAGTCTTACCGTAAGAAAAGCTTGAAATTCTGTAAATTCCCAAGCCCAGGTACAGCGTACAAGACCTTTAAGGCTCGTATAAGGCTTATTCGTCCGAAAAAGATGATGCATCACTATTCCCAAACGCGTTCGTATCTTCAGTCATACCATCTCTAAGATACTTTGGACTATAAATTTACCCAAGTTCTTTTTTGGTTTGAGTTCTTTGAGGTTCAGTAGCTTCGATAGTCCTAGCAGATATGCAGTCGAGGTGTACCTGCCGTGACACGACGATGTCAGTTCTCCCTGTGAATGAGCTTTTTTCGAATCGTTCATGCCACCCAGAAACTGGGTGTGTATTATTTTTGGAAGACTACATCACCCGTATATCATTGCCCGCATTGCCTAACTATCCTCATTTTGAGGATAGCGTTTTGTCTCGACAAGTAATACGAAGAGTGCGCGAAATATTGGACTTCAAAAGGTCGGCTGGACGACTGCAGCCATATGAACACGCATTGGGCGGTTGCAGCAAGCGTGAGCTAGAAAAAGAAGAGAAGTTTGATGAGCGACTTCTTATAGATTACTAACAGGCCATTAATTTGTGTCAATGTTCCCGATTCTTTCTCAAGAGCTGGCAGAAATTATGTACAAGTCAAGATCACACCCGTCTTGGCTTCTCGATGAATCTTTATTAACATTGCACTGAACCACACCGTTGTTTGCGACATTAAAAATACTATTTAATACGGGTTTTGTAGCTCCCTGTATACTCTTTCGAGTACATCAAGAGTTGTGTCACAACCAAGTAGACCAGTACTGTGAAGGATACTCCCTTGCACGACAGGCTGGACGCGAGGGCACTATGCGCTTTTGGTGTATTGATGCAGGGTGATACTTCATGGGTCACTTGACGTACAACATGTAGTGCAGCGATAGTTCCCTGTAATGGCTGTGCTAAATGCATCATTTTCAAGATGACAATGGACTCCTTTCAAACGCTCAAGTGAATAAATATGACCGATGTGCTTTGTGCAATGAACACATTTGAGCGTTAGCAAACCGCAGCAACACAACGCTGTTGCTGCTCATCCACCAAGTTGTACGATCTAGCAACACCCGTAATTTGATCCATTGCCGATGCATGCAATTCATATTTTGAGCACTAAACTACGATGTATTTCTAAGCTAGGGCTGTAGGATATTTTGGGAAAAATTTACAGGTGGGTAGCAGAGCGTAATTGGCTGCAGCTCCGCAAGTCATACTCTGCGCAGTTAATGGCCCGAGAAGTTTCTATGGTCAGAGTGATGGTCTCTAATCGCTTGCATGTAATTTAACTTTATAAATGAATTTGCATGCAATACTTTTAAAAATAGCGATGGTTGCATATTTTAGCCAGAACTGCACTAGCTATGAGTGCTCGACCTCGCGCTTCGTACTCGCGCGTGCCATCGGCACAACACCACGACAGCGACGACAGCGATGAAAGCTGCAACAGCGACGGTGACCAACAGTCACATTTACACGCAAGTCGTTCGCAGCAAGCGGTACTGTGGAGTACGAAACTGCACGCTTTCTTATGGGTCGCCACCGCTGGACTTGTGGCTTACGGAACGGATTTTTTTCATGTTATTTTCACCGATGCACGAATTAAGCGGTGAGGGCGGAATTGATAAATTATAGCTTTCACATTTCATTATTGCAGTTATGTAGGGAATTTTTTCAGGTGGCATTAGTCTGCACAGGGATCAACGTTTGTATTACGGTGTATCTAGCCTTATATTTGCCCTACATCAAACGCATTGATCTTGAATGGAGCGTGTATTGCCCACGTATGATCCCAAGTGCCACAATTGTGGGTATACTAGCAACTTTTTGCTACCTCTGCGCGTTTTGGCCAATTTGGGGGCTGCTTACACCGGGCCTTCTTGGGCTTTTGTTTATTGGGGCGCTCATGACGGCGCACTTCTTGCCATCGATCTGAGTAATCGATTTAAGTGTTTGAGAGCACAAAAAGCAGCACATGTAGTTTGTATCGAAGTTTAGAAAATAAATAATGAAATGATTTGCAGTTGCCATCTTCAATATAGCGCTTGATCGCAACCGCAATGCGTGCATTGGATGCACAAAACATCTGCGTCATTGCCCATCGACGTATTCTTTTTGAACAACGGATCGGCAGAGCATGAATTACTACCAGCCAAAATAAAGTCAATTACGAACTCGACTAAAAGCAGCAATAGGTACTCACCGATGCGTCATGAAAGCAGTGACAACTTTTTCCTGGAAATCTTCGAGTACCGAATGATACACGTGCTTGTTATGGAAGGCGAAGCCACAGCTGCACAAGATAAAAGGTTCAGGCGCTTGGACACTCATTTGCTCACGAAGGTAACTGGCCTTACAAACGGGGCACAGCACTGAAATATTATGTTGTTGCTGCTCATTCAAACTTAATTCTTGTTGCTGCTTTGGCTTGTCTATAAGTTCCATACTGGCCAGCATAGCCTCGAGCTCGGCTTCTTCAAGCTCGACCATGTGCTCAGCTAAGCGTAGCTCTCTGTCTTCCTCTTCATTCTTCTCCCCTTCCATTTCATAAAGCAATGCGTCCTCCAGCGCATGAACAATATCCAGGTACTCGCTTTGTTGAAGATGACCTGAAAGCAGCAAGTCATCCACCGATGCTTCAACAAAAGCAGCCGTAGAAGAAGTGGAAAGCGAGGCCTTGTGCTGCTCATTTGCCACAAGGAACTGTATCTCCTTCGAAACGCTCGTGCAAGTCCCGGGACGTCGAAGCTTAGCGATTAACTGCCTGCGGTCTCGTTTAAGTCGCTGTACACAGCGCTGACGTAGATGATCCTTCCATACAAGTGGAGACAATGACAAACGCTTAAGCGGCGGGCGATGCGATGTCATAGTGGTGTTGGAATTTAAAGTGATATACAATTAGTTTTCCCGCCACCCTACAAATTTAGAATTATTAATTAGACTTTTCGGTGTTTGGCCTTAAAACGTGTGGTTCACCTCACGGGGACAAACATTCGGCGAATTACTCACTAGCAGCAGCCGCAACTTCGTCGTGCGTCTGCTGCATTAGATGAACCATTTCCGTCTCCGTAATGCTATGGAGCACTAGGAACGTTGTGTACTTGGCTTGTATCTTTTGAAAAGCTGCCAGCTCGTCCAGCACACTGTTGCGGAAAACCTCAGTACGCATCTTTTTCCGTGCAGCTGTCCATGCCCCGTGCTCACGGTCTCGCGCATCTGAGTACATTTTTCGTTTATCCGATAGAAGTTCACGGAGCACTTTAATCTTGAGTTGAACGGGAACTTTTCTTAAAGGTGGAGCCAGAGGGCTTGTTGGTGGCAACTGAAGCAAGGATGAGTGGACTAATTGGCGACAATGCTTAGTTTTGCTTGATAATGGTTTGTCAGGCTTTAGCAAATTGGTGGACAGGCTCTTACGTGTGTTGTTGAAGTCGTCTACAACGAGTCGAAAGTTTTCTGCAGTATGATGATCCAACTGACGATTGCGGTGATCTTCTGTGGTGCCTAGTGATCGAGTTCGATTCAAATTCTCTGACAAAAACGAGGCGGAAAGAGTACTCAAGCTTCTCAAAGAGTAAGGCTTTATAGTAGTTACGCCCGCAGGCACGGGCGTAACGCTACCAGTGCGAGAATGACGACGCATACTCTCCAGTCGTTGCTTCAGTGGGCTCTCGGCAGTGATTCGCTGGAGCGTGTCAAAAAGCGTTGGACCTTTTTTAATTTGTGACCCCGACTTATCTCTGTCTCTGCTACTTTTTGGTTTAAGAGAATCGCTGGGCAGCAAATATGTCCGCGATGTCTCAATGCCACGGAAGCTCTTGACCTCGCGCTCCAGTTTCGCCCAAGCGAGTAGCAGTAACTTAATACGTGCAGCAGTGATGGCTCGCCAAGAGCGCCACATTGATTGGAATTCTCGCACGCGTTTTCGAAAGCGCAAGATAATGCGTCGAAATTTCATGTCTTGAAACTCAAACCATGCTGTAATGATCAACGCTACATCATTCCTCCGTTTACAGTTATGCTTCTCCTTTAGCCAGACACGAACAATCCGCTGGAGTTTATTCGCTGCACAAATTACTATTGACTTGGAAAAGGATGCTGATGGAAGAGGTAAAAAAAAATTAATGCGAGGCTGCTGCGACAATTTTTTTGCACTCCAACGTCGCCAAAAACGTTGCAGTCGCTTAGCCATTTGATTCTGCTCATGCTTCAGACGAAATTTGTGAAACTTAGTTAGCCACTTGTTGGACCTCACAGCAAGCGCAACAATAAGCAACCACTGACTCTTTACATGATCACGACGAGCTTGTTTTACGCGCTGGTTGTGACGACTTTGCCAGTGACTTCCAGTGCGTTGCGTCATGTCTTCTTGTGCTGCGTCCTGCGCTTCCTTGCGCTTGTTTGCCACATATACTTTATATTCAGTTGCTGAAGGAAGGAGAGGCGTTCGCGAAGGCTTTTGCAAAACTTGTCTTGCCGAGTTGACACGATTTCTGGCCACTATGTCGACGCCATGCTCTGCAATATGTAGTTGCTTATTCCACCTAAGCTGGGCCTCTGCTTGCTTCAACAAGTAGGGTACATTGCGGAGCTCATTCATCCGTGACAAGAGGTTGCAAGAGCGTAGAGCCACAGCGGTCTCGTGTCGTACAGCACTTCGTCTCGTATTGAATCGATTTGGAGAAATCGCGTATTTCTTAGATGGAAAATAAGACGTGCCTTCAATATGTGCAGCTGCATAGAAGTCGGGTGGATGCAAAAGTGACAGAAGCAGTTCGTCCACAGCCCTAGCATTCTCCTCTTGGTTTTGAGGAATGTTATGCGTAATTTTACTGCATGGCTGCATCTTATAAGGGGAAGTGTGCTTGTGGTCGAACGGCAGAAGCTTTCGTGGCCTTGCTGCTGCAACACGCTGACTGTATGTTGAATTTGACGTCGAATGATTCTTCGGTTTCGTCGGCAAGCGAATTTCGTCTTGCTTCCTCATCACTTTTTCAAACGATTCTACATCTTCGAGAGACTTCTTGAGCAACTTATTAGATTCCCGCATCTTGCGCTGCTTTATCTCGCTCGGTCGATGCCGATTGATCAACCATTTTTCAGGTGCTTCCAGTGCAGCACAAGCTTTTTTGAATTTGTCTTTGCGAAAGATCGAGTCTTGGTTTGAATACTTTGATTCAAGCAATTGATTTAAAATAACAAGAGTGGTGGATGCTCCACATGCACGTTCGTGGACATGTGTGCCGGCATTGTTTTGCTGGTCTTCCAAGTTGTTGCTCATTTTCGCATTTGCTGCAAGTTTTTGTTCAAGCACTTGCGACGCTGATGCAATGCTGTCTCTGATAGGTTCTGAAAGCAGCCAGCCACAACTTTCGTCAAAAGCCATCGAATCGAGCGATTGTTCGCGCACTGAAAGTTGCGCGACGATTGCAGTCTGTGCCTCGGCACTATAGGCTCTAAGGTGAAATCCGTCTCGAATTGTTGAAAATTTACTGACAGCGTGAAAGGAGGTGGACTTTTGATGATGCGGAAAAGTCTTTGCTACTGGTAATCTTGGCCCCGCGAGCTTAGTGAGGTCATGGTCAGGTACATTCATTTTCTAATTGTTACGGGTTGAACGAAGCTGGAACGTTTCAGAGGTTATAATTAAGAAGTCGCTTGACGAATTTGTGCTCAAATACGTCACTTTAGGCTAAAGTTTTGGGATCGCTAGTAATATCTGTATTGCCGCGAGGCGGCAGAACGGAGCAATTTCTTAGTTAGAGGGGTGTTTCAAGTGCATGCGAATATGACCATCAACTAAATTGTGTGCTGCTTAGTCGTCTTGCTTTATGCAATTGCAGATTTGTGCTAATGCTACCCTATCATTACATTTTTGTTATATTTTTGGCCAGTAACAACGAATCAAAATGAACGTTTGCTCGCTTGTCAAGGCGTGGGCATGTACAGAAACAGTTCACAGAATAAAAGACTTTAAGATTCGGTGATGATTATAAAGCACTCAATTTGACGCACGCAGTCAACGGATTGGCGAATTCGCACATTTTGGTGCAGACTGAGATTGGACCTTGCACAGAAAAGGCTTGCAGAGCGATATGTGGTCGATATTCTTGGTCCTAAGAGGTCTTAGTCGATCGCTCTTAATCTAGAGGGCATCTGAATGAAACGCATAAAATTTGAAATTGAACCCCACCTTGGATCGACCATAGATGCAGTCACCTTAATTTGTTCCGGGAGTAGTATTCGTCGCAGCTATAAGTGGCCCAAAACTCGGGGCTGAACAGTTTGTAGTGTGCAAAAGGATAAAGTCCAAAGACTGATCTATTGAAAAGAGCATTTCTTGTGTTTTCATCCTACGTCCGATGCTTGAATTATACTACAACTCGCAATCAAAGTAGTAATTTATTAAGTAATCTCTGGGTATTTCATTATGCACAGCCGGTATGGTTTCTGGTGGGCGCATGGCGAGCATCAGTAGCTAACATGTTTGAACCCACACATGGACTATACTGTAAGTTGTCGTCTTCAACTCCACCTTCTGGGTACTTAGCCTTGGTGCCGTCGTCAATGCGGGAAGGTATTGGTTTTTGGATTGCTATGGCGTTTCCTGTGTTTACGGGTGAAAAATTAATATTTTTGGTCGAGGCAAACTTAGCATCATTTTAAGACTTCCTTCCGCCGTTTTATCAACGGTGGTATTAGTTAAGGCCTCTTCGCAGCTTAGAGGCAAGTGTCGGCCAAAGCGCATTTCGTAGTCAAATCATCTTCGCCACTTTCATCACTCGAAGGCAGAGGGGGTATGTGTGGACATGCCATGTGAAGGCGCGCATTCTCCGTGATGGGTGGATGAAAGGCTATTTTCTATGCTTCCTTTCTTTGGCGACTCATTGTTAAACACGACATTTTGTATTCGCCGCTCAAAGTTTAGGTACAACCTTCGGCACAGAGACCGTCCTTTGAAAAGTAAGCAATCTTCTTATTGGATGGCTTTCCCACCATTAATAGACCCGGTCGACTGGTAGCTTTTTTTGCTACCTGTTTGATCCCAACTCGCAGCCGGGCAATTACCTTTTCCATTATAAGGAAAAGCAAAGGATAATGGGCTTTGTGACTCACTCATCGCCGGGTTTCGTCGCAAGTCACCTTCTCGGACAAGTCCACTTACCCTTGAAATCGGGTACGATGAAGATAAGGAGACCCTTTACATTGATGGTACTCGACTGATGCAGGGCATGGCACCGAAATGTTCGCTCATCTGCTTTGCGCGTCGCGAGGGCTCTTCGAAGTTTTTCCTCGCTTGTTGGGTAGGAAAAGAACCTGGCGTAAAAGAGTCATTGTTTCAGCGCAATCTTACGGCGGCTATGACCGTACCAAATTTCGCTTATAGTTTTCACTTGGCGTCAACACAAGCTAAAAAAGTAGTTTGTACGCGCTTTCGGGATACTGCTAACAATACTGTCTGATACAAAATCCGGTGTAAATTATTAGAGATTCCAACCTCAAAAAGTCACATTGAACGAAACAATATGTCCGCGAACTTAAAGGAAAATTTGGTGGACTCACCTCCAATTTGACTAAACGAGCGCGGGTATTAAGCTTCTTCTGCGTGTGACCAAGAGACCGCAGCTTACGAGAAAAGGACCTATTGCTTCTAAGTCCACATTCGTGTCACTAAACAAGAAGCTATTAGAGCCTGTGTAAGCGCCTTACGTACCTATAATGAAAGTGCCGCTGGCCTAAACGGTCAGCAACTCCCGAAAAATGTCGCCCTTTCATTGGGCTTGCACCTTTTTCATGATGGAGGCATTTACGGACTCCGTGTATTAATTGTAGAAATGAATGAGGTAGCCTTAAGAATAACAGGTAGAGCCAAAAAATACTCATTTTGTTAGAAAAGGTCAATCAGTCTTTACACCTGATTTAACTTTACTTATAAAAGCCAACTCGGACTTTGATCTGCTCAAAAGTGCGTAGGCAAGCAGATTAAATTTGCCAGGCTACGGATGCCAGATTTTGCATAAGATGGCAACTAGCAGGCCGTTGTTTGGGAAAAAAGGGTGTATTACCATTCTTTCCGGGGATGCATGATCAGGATATATCAAGGGCTCAGAGCCTAAAAAAAACTTGAATTCTGTAAGTGTTTACTCGATGACAACTTTCTCCTTATGATGAAAATAGAAGCATCATGGTCTTACATTGTCTGGACTGAAATGAGCTAGACTGCATACGCCTGCCCTCTTTGAGTTTCAAAAACGCGTAGCCAATGCATAGTCGTAAGCGTCACAAGAGACGCTTAATGGCCCGGCCAGGAATAATGCCGAGACTGGAGCCTGCTGGCAGATTCTACGGATGCTTTCTGAAGCATCCTTGTGCTGGCCCTAAAAAATCTTTTAATGGAGATTGAACGAAGGCTGCGCGAGATTTGCAAATGCAGCACTGACTAGGCTTATTCGCTTCCTCTCGAAATCGAAGAATGAATTGGAAAGACTCTCATTTTCTCGGAGTCGGCTGGAGCCATTTGGCTGCTTACAAAGCAGCCTAAAACCTCCTTTTTGCTGAACGCCATATTTGTCAATGTCACAATATAGAACTTATTGGTCCTAACGACCACTTGCCTTTAGTGGCCAAAACGGGTTTTTAGTGCCGACCGATCTACTTCAGAGAGAATGTTGCAATATAATATGTCTGGGCCAAAGCCGTTATAGTCGAAACAGTTGTGTGACCAGACAACCAATATCGCCGGGGCGTTTGATGGTCATGGTGGCATCATTAACCTCGTAATATACTAGTAGGTGTACTTACCACAATGAGGGGTCTACCCTATTTACCCATTTGAAATTGACAGCATCCATCTACGAACTCCAGTGCACTATGCATCACACACTTGGACACGCTGCTTAGCAACACGTCCTTTCATGAAGTGGAGATACATCTGCACTAAAACGGAAGGTGTCAACTAGCCTTCATTTCCGTTCCATTTTGTACCTCGTCGTGCATTGACTAAAAAAAAATGTTATATAAATCTGCAGGAAGGTGGTTAAAAAACTGAACAAAATATATAAAGAGCGTTTTGGCTAACCGAATTAACTAAATTCGGTCGAATACACGGTGAAAGCCCATACCGTATACACAAATTTGCTTTGATCACGACAAGCATCACAGCTGTGGAAGAGAATGCCAATGAGTTAGATGATTTGAAATATGGTGGATGAGAGAACATTATGGCAAAAAGAGTTCTATTCTTCTGCCATGCAATAATTCGCAGGTGTCTCTAATAAGGTCTGACTCGTTCTGACCCACTTCGACGATAAAGGACGAGCAGCAACCATAGAAACGCCGCCTCTGACGTTCAAGCTCCAACATTTGTCGAACCCACGATAAATGCGAGTATTGTGACTACATTTTGGGGTGATTATTGCAGTCCACCCGACTATCACACACTGCTTGCTGGCAGGACAGTAGTTTGATCGCTCGTCCACTTATGTGACCGCCTGAATTTAAATCTCATGGGTTATCTCCCGGTCCTGTGTCGTACAAGCAACTTTTCAAGCAAATCATTTATAAAAAGAGCTATAAAGTTTGGATGTCATCTTTGATGCAAGCTCACATCGTTATTTTCTCGAATAGCACGTCTGTGAACCGATCGAGTGCGCGATTTGTCTCTGAAAATCAACAGTAAGGCATTGTTTATATTTGCGAGCGATGTCACGATGCATTTGCTTGAATTTTCGTTTCTTAGTGCGCTTTCAATGATTTATAAATTTCGTATTTATCTCAGTGTGACTTTATTAAAGAGAACAATTTATTTTCTGTAAATGAGACGCCAGGTTGCTTACAACTACGACCTAAATCCAAAACTCAAGGTATATGAAGGATATCACTGAGAACGTAATGGTATGAGAAGTTCACTTATGGCCGTGTTTTAATATAAACAAACAAAAAAAGGTTGAACTTTGATGTAGACGATGTAAAGTCATGGGCGCAGGAATCGGCAGGTTCCCTTGGTTTCGATGATTTACGTCGCTTTCTTTGCTTCCTTATTGGCAAGTGGAGCAACTTCGAAGCAATAAATGGCAGGGCAATTATCATCATTGTACTGCACCTATAGCTGTCCTATGTGTGCATAGCAGCTTTACAAATGTCTTCTTGCCACCCCTATATCTCCTTGACATGAATCACAGACACATAAAAATGAGGGGCTCTTGGCTACCGCCCTCCTGTCTAGAGCTACACTCTCCTCTTTATATTGAACAATATAAGTACAGCTTCATATCTTCAGCCACTGCTTTTTCTGTCTATGTATACGTATATAAGCGTCGATAAAACAACCAACAACAATCCTCAGACATTTAACCACATTGCTTGTCATTGTTGTCTATGATCCAACCTGAAATACGCGTCATGTATTATCTGCATAGTTTCTTTGAATGTCTATCTAGTTTCTAAAGAATATTTGGCTGGCATTACACGCCTCTGGTCACGCCGACGGAGAGGCGCTCTCATGTGAATCGTCTCATAAGAGGCCAGCCTTTTTGCAAATTGTCGTAATAGCTACGCGTTTATTGGAATGCTGATGGATTTAGGCAGGTACGCTTGGTATATCCATTTTATTGAATGCAATTTAGGCCTTCCCTTTTTGCGTGCAAGGTTTGTGATGCTACGACATGTTTGAATAGAGATGGCTCTCGGCGAGTGGAACTCTTTTAAAAAAAGCTCACACGGTAACCACGAGTATGTAGTGTACTCGGTTTCTATATTGCTAAGCTGCTTGTTATTTTGAATGATCACAGGTGAAATTTCAATTGACTTCTTGAGAAATAAGGCAGTTCGCATGATCCCGCACCAGCGTTCCACCTCTTCTTTGAGTGTAGGAATTACCAGCTGTGGAAGGACCATTATTTTCGGTTTCTGTAGCCACCAATGATGACCAAAATCCGCGAATTTAGCGGAAACCGGCGTTTAGTCTGCGGCTCGCACGGGAGGCCCATGGTTCTTAAAACCGCATGCACGTATCCTGATTTTGGACCTACTTGCCGTGCACCGCTGAGCAGCAATTTTTAATCACAACATTAAGTTCAGATGTCACGACCACATTCCGCTGTTCTAGAAAGCATGGCTTCCCTCAATTCTAGAGGTATTCGCATGCCCGTAATGGCTAACGTTGCTGGTCCATACTAGAACGTGATGCTCTTTGCGTCGCCGTAATCACTTAAAGTTAGGTACTTAACGACAAGAACTGAAATGGTTTCTTGAATACTGGCCCAGCGAGCTCCGTAATCGCCTTGGTTGATTGATTTACACAAGTCCAGCCACACTTTTTAGAATACTTCCTAGTCTTTACTTGTTGTAAATATTATTTTCCATTTTTTTATATTTTTGTTGACATGCCAAAGCCAGATAAATTTTGATGAGTCCGGCACTGTCGTCTAACTGAAAGTAAAATATTATCTGTCTATCGCCATTGTTAATCACGCCCGTTCAACATCGAGCGGAAACAATCGAAAACCGGTCAAGAGCCCAGCTATAGCCCGTCTCTTTCTCTTTAAACAGAAAGGGCAATCATTTGATTTGATGATGATGCGCAAACAGTGTGCAGAAATGGCATTTTGAGTCTATTTGGAAATGCTTCACATCATAGGCTCTCCTTGACAGCAAGCGAAAAGACCCGTTCAGGCACACCTATCGGTTTTATATGTTGCTTTCAATGATAAAAATTGTAATTGCACAGAACATTCGCGCCATGGATAAAGATGTATTTGGCGCAATGAAGAAACATCGGAGCCAGTGTTCTGTGCACGCCCTAACTTATTGTATACCTAATCTGCTTCCATTTGTTCTAGCGACGCTACAATTGGGCTTCGGCCAGTCATAATTCCATTTGATTCCTGGTGTGGTAAAATCGATATTTTTGTCAGAACAGCGCCGAGCGAATCGTTGCAGTCAAGATTGCTACCTTTTATCTTGCGTGCCGATATCCTTCTTGAGTACAAGACAGACAGGATTCTTTTGATGGAGTGTGGCAAGGATAATACGAGGGGGTGCGCCAGTTTTCGTCATCGTAGAAATAATGGTCATTTTATCCGGGTTTAGCGTCCGGTAGATCGCAAAGGCTGCGGAATCAGATACGACCTTATATCCAGAATGCTCGCCGCATGTCAACTTTATGTCCCATGAGTAGTAGCCAGATTGCTGCAAGACGCGTTCCAAACTAGCCAGTCATTGACAGCTTGTTTTCAAGGTGGATACGTTCCGTATAACATCACATTTTGTTTCTTGTTACGACCACTGTGAACATACTGATTCAAACCTTCCTTAGTTCACCTGTTTTGCTTTTTTTGGTGCATTTTAGTCTCACAGCAAAGCCTAATGTTGGCAAAAGCCTTGTCAGAGCTTTCCGCTTCTTCAAAAGTACGCAAAGTTGCATTTTCGAGGCTCGAACTAATGGTTACTAAAGCAATGACATATAGTCTGAGGAATTGGTGTTGGTAGGAATGTTTATCGGCGCTTATTAATATATAGAAAATACAGTGCTTTGAAATGTACTTTTATTGGTCGTGTAGCTACAGGACTTATTCTCTTAAAATGTGATTGCTGTTGCGCCAGCTTGCAGGCATTTATAAGCAAGCTTAAATTGCTTTTACCACGTCACTTTGGACGCGACTTGAGGAGCACCTGGAAGATCCGCTTACTTTGAAGCCATGCTTAATGTTGTTTGGATACTATGGGATGCTGATGGTGGAGATGAAAGCGTATTTTTTTAAGCGGGCCCTTTAATCAAAAAGTTGTCGCTTCGATTTGAAATTCAGTGTATTCTTTTTTTCTTTGGGTTGAGAAAGGTACCAGTTTGTTGATCCAATTTGATCCTAGAGCATGGGCAACTTCTTGGTATCGTCGGTTTGTCACGCGCACAGCCGCTCTGAGGCCGTTTACGCTATCGTGAGGGCACAGGTGAAAGAACTTAGTGGCCGCCAGCGTCATGGGTCACCCCTGCAGCGCCAGTGTGCAGCTCAACAGGCAGCCTTCCTGCGCGCCATCTCATCGAAGATGGCGCTAACCGCCGCCGTGATGAAGTGCTGGATGATGGCCGCCACGGTCCGTGCTCGGGCTGCACTCATTACATCTCTCGTGTTCATCGCCAAGAAGTTTCTTGCGGTTGCGAGTCCACAGCTGGCGTTGCCGCCACCGGATTACGACGATGTGTTTAGCGAATTCAACGCGGTTTTTGAAACGAACCCACGACCGTCAAAGACGCTTCGAGAGCTACAGCACGCCGCCAAGCTAGAGGCTAAAGACTTAAAAGCAAAAATTGAAGCACAACAAGCAGAGACAGAACTAGATGCGATGCCAGAGGACGGCAAAAAGAGTTTGACAGAAGATTCAGACGGCACGGAACAAGTGAGTGACCTCGACGACGAGTACGAGTTGTTGCCAAAGCTTGAGGAGGACCGTTTTTTTTATGCCGACGATAACCAAGTGGAGAGCGAGGGCGCACGACTTTTACAACTTGCGTCGAGTATCTCCGACACGTCAATGCATGTTGACGAGTTCATTCTTAAAGGGAATCACGCAAACTTTGAGGTTATTACAAAGGATGTGGACGTGTTTGCTACCAAAGCCAGTGAAAGTGAAAAGAGAAGGATCGTGCGTGTGTTGCTGGCATACTGCGCCTACAGTGAAGATTTAAATTACGCGAGCGACATGGTGCTAACAGCCGAGGAGTGCTTGCAGGTTTGGCAGGGAGATGAAGACCGGGCTTTCAAGTCTCTTGCCGTTTTGTGCAACGATGTCCCGCGTCTGTGTGCCGCCCTCGAGTGAGGCCATACAATTATCGTGTAACTTTTTTGATTATTTAAAGCTACTTTAATTGAAAAGAACAATGAGGATGATGAAATTCACGCTGTGATAATTCGCTTTTTGGCAGCTCGCTTGACAGTCTTAAGCCGCTGCAGCTGGGACCCGACGGGGTCACCAAAATGCTGGAATGGATCTGCCCTCGCAGATGCAACAAGCACTTTCGAGCTGCTCGAGCGCGGCTTGAAGCTTCTTCTAGATCGGTGGCCGGAACGTATGTTTCGCTTCTGCTGGATATCCTTAAACACAACTGCTTTCGACGCCAACACGTCGTCAGTATGCACATCAAGCAGCGGGATGCCAAGACCCAATCGCTTGGCCTCCTGTTCTCTATTTTTGTGCTGTTTCTTTTTGCTCCTTAATTGTGCCCTCAGAGCCGAGTTGCTGGCGTAGTCGTCCTTAAATTCTGCATCCTGCAAATTCACGAGAGCCTCGAGCCCACGCGACCGCTTCTTAGCTGCGAGCTTGTCCTCATTCCCATGCTCCAACCAAAAAAACGGATCTTCACGCAACTTGACGGCAAGCTCAGGGTCGTTTAATGTCTCTGTCTGTCGATCCTCAGCGTCCTCTCTCACTGCCTTCTGCTTCAAACCGCTGACCAGCTCGTAGTCGCGCGCCTTTGGGTCCGTCTTAATGATCATCTCACCGCTACAACTAGGACACTTTAGGCGAAATTCCCAAATAATTGACGAGAAGTAGCGGTCGGCCTTTCTTTTGCGGGCGTTAAAGCGAACACCACGCCCAATGTGTGCGTCGCAGTGCGTGCACCAAACGCTGTACGGCATTTCAAAGCGCACAACTAGTACGCCATCGCACGTTAGATTCTTTGCACGTTTTCCCAATGGATGTGACCCATGAAACGAGTTGAGCGAGCCATGTTCAGGTCGCCACTCTGCTGGATAGTAGTAGCCGTCGGCTTGGGTTGCCGCTAGTGACGACATGTCGCGATTTGTGTTGACTGTAACCCGATTTGCGAAAAAGCACTGGGACAAAATGTCGTACAGAATATCAGAATATCCAAATCATTTACATGACCCGGCGAGGCCCCAAGACAACGACTCAAGTTCATCGCGACACCAAAGCGATTAGCGCCAACTCTGACCTGATGCCACACCGCCATCAAATACTGCGGCGATCGTTGGGCTTTATGCTCGCGCGCAAGTATCGGTAATGCTGTTTTCATTGACATTGAGTCGCCCATTGCTCAGATCCCATTGTATATATTATGCCAGCAACTCGTGCCCAACCGAGAGTGATTTTGCGCGTGAACTTAGCAGCCGTTTTATGCCAAGCACTGAGCGTACGGGCTTTGGAGCTTTGTCTGCACCAGTGGTCTCTTCGGGCTCCACAAGCAGCAACAATATTATTATGGGAGTAAACGGCTCAAAGAGCTTTACGCGCGAAGAGCTCATTAACTTTTGGAGGGAACTTGCACTGGTGACTAAACGGAGGTTGTTGCGGATCCGCCGTGAAACATATTTAACGGCGCTAAACCAGTTCCTTGTGGACCAGAACTTGTGCTGCGAGTGCCACGATAATGTTGTTGCAGAGTGGGAAGACCACGAGCGGAAGCGCTCGGGAAGCCGCTCTCTGCAGGACGTCTTCAGTGTCTTTCCGCCATTTTTGGATGAAAAAGAAGACGACGACGACGACGACGACGACGACGACGGTGACGAAGATGACGACGAGGCAGGTGAGCTGGGAGACGAGTTAGAGGAAGAAGATATGGTGCTAGAGGAAGAATTGGTGTTTAAGTATGAGCTAGAACGTGAAGAACGGCGAGGGGCTACTGGCAAGAGCAGCGTCTTGTCAGATGAGTATTTAGCAGCACTGGAAGTTGGCAAGCGACAGGAAGACGAGCTGCTACGACTAATCCAAAAAGAAGAACGCTTTATTATTATTCGGGAGGATCACACAAACTTTATTATGGATTTAATTCGTTGCGGTGAGCAGTTTAGCTACGTCTCACCATTTCGATCCGGATTTGATGACGATGATAGCATAAACAGCCAAGGTAACGACGATGTAAATGATACTTGTCCCGGTGCAAACACTTCACATTTGGCACAAGAATATTTGCTCGAAGTGCTTGCCATCAAATTTAGAGAACAGGTGCGTGCAACCCAAAGCCTTATTAACTTGTCAACAACGGAATAAATTAAATTTCATTATACACTGACAACAGCTAGAAGATGCATACCAAGAGGCTTTACAGCACTCGCTTGCAGTTCAAGCCGAACTGCTCCGTGATGAGCTTGCAGATCTTAAAGCAAGTGAGAAACCTCCCGCCACAAGCCGGAAAAAGAAAAGTAAAAAGGAAAAGAAACGTCGCAGAAAGGAGGCCGTAAGTCTGAAAGTGACTGAGAAGGTAAGCCCTCACGATATACACTTTCCGTCGCAGATGCCAGCGTCCCCCAAGTACACGTCTCTGGCGAAGCAGCAACCCGCTTCGGCATTGACAGAAAGAACTGGTGACTCGGACACGGAGGTACGCGACCCAGAGGAAATTAAGATTGACCGCGAGGTAGAGGAATTTCGTCTTTTGCTAGAAGAAATTAGTGCTGAGAGCGCGCTGCGTTCCCGAAAGAAACTGGTGCTACCCCCAGGCTCGTTTGCTCACTTAAACTCGATGACCGTCTCGTGAGACTAACGGTTCGGCCATTGGCCATAAAAGTCAGGCGAATGTTTTCGCTATAATCTATTTTGCGTCCTACGTTATTTTTTTTGAGTTTCGAAAAAAAAATCACACGAATCTTATCGTACTTGACCTAGAGTGTTATGTGTACTTTAATTTTTCCTCTTTTCAACCAACCACTAACCCTGTAGCTCGAATGGTGACACTTTATTTACTTGAGTGTATATGCAATAACATCTGCCGATCTGCACGCGTGTAATATTACTTCGCTGAGCAACGGGTTGGATATTAGATGTACTGACAGTTTGAGTAATTTGTAATTTAAAGCAATATCTGTAATTAATTTTGCCGTAAGAAATATTTGCAATATTTCATCGCACAAAAACCATTTTGCACGTCATGGCAAAGGCCGGTGGCAACAAGAAGAAAAGTCGGCGCAATGACAAAGTGCGTTCTTAACACTTCAATGATCAAAATATCTCCTTTAAAGCTTACCGGTTCATGACAATATTACAATAGAAACACGCATTTGACTATTGTAGCGCACAGGTTCGTGCGGCCAAGTCGCAAACTAATACCATTTTTTCGTTGGCGGCGTCGACGAATCCGAACCCCAAATGTCTTGGCCCGTTTACCGACCGCCAGCGCATTTTGGTGGTAGGTGACGGAGACTTCTCTTTTTCTCTATCCCTCGCCGTGTTCTTGGTATGCAATCAAAGTCATCGCTCGACAGTGAGCTCTCAACGAAAGGTCTTTGATGCTAATTGTAGGGTGGCAGAAATCTGGTTGCCACGTGTTATGACTCAAAGATGGACCTCAAGGAAAAGTATCCGAATGCATTGTTAAATTGCGACGCTCTCGATACGGCCGGTGTATGGGCGATAATGGCCTTTAATGATCAATGTTTGCACAGTACTGACTGTTATATACTTCTGTAACTATAGTCTGAGGTGCACTATGACGTGGATGCGACAAATCTAGAGAGGGAAAGTTGGTTGAATGGTGCGCAGCCGTTTCACATGATTGTATTCAACTTTCCTCATCTTGGAGGCGCAACGGAAATGGACGTGGTTAACAATCAAAAGCTGTTGCGAGACTTCTTCTACTCGACACAGAAGTTTTTGCATCCTAGTCGTGGACATGTGCTCGTCTCGCTGCGTAACACAGTGTACTACAGGCGATGGAAGATCCAAGAGCAAGCCGCAGCTAGTGGCTTCCAGTTGAGGCGGTATGTGAGATTTTAACAATGCTATTGAGGACGTTAAAGTGGTTGCTCACACAATATATTTTGATAAAAATTACTAGCACTGAGGTATTTGATGCGAGCATTTATTCCGGTTATGAGCCACAGCGTACACACCCTGCCTCATTTCGAGATGAACCGCCCTCTACAACAGGATCATACTATTATATTTTTGTCTTAGATAAGAGTATCCTACCAGTTGATCCGCGTCAGCGAGCTCTTTCAAGAAACGACCTTACTGATTGCAACACAAAGAGAAAGGTAGTTAGCAATTCAGTACGAGCAGCTGAATGATCACTAAATTGATTGTTACTGATAGGGAACGGCAAAGTTGAAATTGACACCGATATCAACAAAGATGGCTTGCCAGCTCTGTGATCTTGCATTCCGCGACGTGAAGAAGTATAACGGACATTTGAATTCCGCGAAGCACGCCAAGAAGGTCAAATTGCTGAAGCGGAAATCAGAGTTTTGAGAAATATTGACAAATGCCGTAGCTATTGTCCTTACTTTTCACATCGAACTTGCTTGAACTTGTTCATAATCTTATACATTATAGAATCGGCAAATTTTGTGAAGTCCCAAGTCAATCCTTCAAGTAACGCTGAAGATCAAGGCTGCATAAAATCAAATCAGTGCCGCCGTTCTTTGGCTTTCATTTTTGACTGAACTTCTACAATACAATCACGCCATTTTAATGACTCGACGGCTAATTGGAGTGCGGCATAATTCGACCGTTTGAATCTCACAAAGGTCCTCAGTGGATTGTGGAATCTTAAGCCAGACAAGGTGTAAATGTTTGTTTTGTCCAATACCGACGGTCAATAACGTCGACTATTTACCTCCAATTGTAATTTAAAGTATGTGGTAACAAGGTTACTAACTCATATCCATCTTGGCAAACACTCGTATCCATACCATGAGTCGATCCTCATCCCGCCTTACGAGCGCTTTGTCACCGCTGTTATCGACGGAAAAGGCCCATAGCCTCTGGAAGAGTAGCGAACGACGTGTGCGTTTCTTGGACGCTTCCTGGTACCTGGACAAAAGTCGCGACGCCAAGCGCGAGTTTGTATCAGAGCGACTACCTGGCGCTCAATTCTTTGACATCGAGCAGATTTCCGACAAGTTGTCCACACTACCGCACATGCTGCCAAATTGTTAGTGATTGCGGTATCTTTGTGACATAATGCAATCTTATGACGTTGTTAGTGGAGACATTTGAGCATGCTATGATGTACCTTGGAGTGGAGAACAATGACACGGTTATTGTTTACGGGGGCAAGCACTGTTTCAGGTGAGCTTAAACAGAGAACAGAAGCAGATTTTTGACAATTTTTAAATTATGCAATAGTCCAGCGCGTTGCTGGTGGACATTCAAGTACTTTGGACACTACAGCGTGCACATTCTCAATGGTAAAGTGGCGTTCAAACAGGCAAATGTTTCAGCATATCTTGATGTCCTAACGCATCTCTCTGGACAGGAGGTATCACGAAGTGGAAGAGCGAGAATCGAGAGGTTGAAACGGGCGAGTCTAAAAAAATAGTGGCCAATTCGCATTACAAGGCTCAGCCTAACGACGATCTTGTGGTCGCATGGGAAGAAGTGCTGAACAAGATTGGGATGGACACGCAGATCGTTGACGCTCGCGGAGCCGCGCGTTTCTACGCCAAGGAGCCTGTGCGTGGATTGCCGCGTTATGCTTCTTTAATCAAAAAAGACAAGCCTGATTTGATGCGCTTTGTAGGAACCGCGTCCGGGAATGCGTGGCGGGCATATTCCCGGGTCTGTCAACGTGCCTTTCACTAAACTTGTTAATCCAGATGACTTTTCGGTGAGATTTGATGTAAAAATGATGTGACAAATGCCATTCAACGGCTTGGTGTCGTGTGTTCTTGATCACAGCTTTTCCGTGACTTGGCTGATATTAAAACGGCATTTGCTGATGCAAGTAAGTGCAATTTTTGAGTATCGTAAAGGCTTGGTAATTTAATGTGGTTGATCAATAGATGTGAAGATGGACGAAGATAGCCCAGTCATCACAAGGTTTGTTTAAAATCTGGTTTGCTATACAAATCTTTATGTGACCATTTGGTACCGCTACGTTTCTCATTTAGTTGTGGCTCTGGAGTGACTGCGAGCGTGTTGACGTTTGGCCTGCATTTGATTGGCAAGCCGTTAAACAAGTACGTCTCGAATTGACTCGTGCTACGTCTAGATAATTAATTTTTATCATGCGCTTCTTACAGGGTGCCCGTGTACGACGGCTCGTGGTCGGAATGGGGCTTACGAAGCGATCTTCCTCTGATAACTCAACCGTAAAGAGTGCACTAAAGGAGTAGATTGGAGAAAAAAACAAGCGTTGCCTTCTGAATGTTAAAGTTGCTTGTGCCAATTACTTGTTTTTTTTGTGTCGCACAATTGACAAAACGACCAAAAATGTATCTTTGATAATGTGCTAAATTCATCTCTGATCATACTCTGAGGGGATGTTTACAATAGTAAGACGTCAGTAAGCTACGTGGCATAGAAAAGCAACATTCAATTGTGATTTCGAATGGTAAGCTTTAGGAAGAAACGACCGCGGTCATTGTGATGTACTCTATAATCACTCATCACGAACAGGAAGCTGCGAAAATTATTGTCAGTCGTACAGCGAACGAGCGTTAAGACACTTCTGACAGCTCTCTAGCGCAAATGATTTTTTTTTTGGCTTTGTATGCCATCAAAAGATACCTGTTTACTTTCTTTGATGGTTGTGTGTCGCATTAAGCTCTATATTGATGTTATAAAGCGCTGGTGCACACATAAATGCGCGAATATTTTAGCCTCGCACACATGCACAGAGGTTAGTGTCGTATCCAGCAACATCGATGCGTACAAGATTAATGCACTGAAAACATGGTAGAGACGGCGCATGGAATCGTCTACGGTGCAATTTTTGGCATTGGGTATCGTGCTGTCTAAAAGCATGACGCAAAAATCCAAAACGACCATTTGCTAAGCCAGGCCAATGGCTTCACAATGGTCGGCAAATTGCATAAACGTCGTAGGCAACAGCAACGACGTCGAACTTGGTCGATGGCCTCTGCACAAAAAGCTGCGCTGCCGCATGAGATTGACGATGTTAGCAGCAGCCATTCTCATCCTCGGCGACAGAGGCTTGATGCTCTGTGTCGGTATGATATTTTTCATCGCTTCTGGATAACACTTAATAGTCGCAGTTGAGACCGCGGTCCACTTTTTTTTGCCATCACGATTATAGTCTTGAAACGCAATTCTGATTTTCATTCAAAAGGTTTTTCGGGTGTCGGACACTAAACTCCAAAGACGATAAGCAGAGTGCGCGAAGATGTCTGACATAGCTAAAAGGCACCTTCATTATAGCATGAGGGTATTCTTATTGTTAGTTAGGCCGGCTTTGATACGTGTACGCATCGACGTCTCTGACCCATTCATGAGTAACAGCTTAGGCAAATCCGTGTACCGGTTCAGCTTGCTGTGGTGCAATTTACACCTACACATAGCTCCACTCTGGCTACGGGAGCTTAAATCTCGCTGTCACCGAATTTAACACCCGTATTTTTGGCTGTGTTACGTGCTTCCCGTGTATGAGCTCACCATCACATGAAGTGACAATTGACAGACTGACGCGTCCTCGGGTAAGGAAGGACAAGCTTTTCAACTCGAAGCTTCGTGAAATCTCTCATTTCGAGCTGAGAAAAAATACTTATTAGGTTGGTGTGACTAACAAGCTTCGATGCATAATTTGTGACGGACTTTTTGTAGTCTTTGCACGACTGATTGACACGATCATCGTTTTGAAGATCTCGGGGCTTTTGTGATAGTCTCAGAGGAAGCTCATTTGAAGGTCTGGTGTCGGACGAATTTTGGGCGGCGAGCAGGGCGAGGTCGGTAACAAAGGAGGATTTATAGTTACTAAAAGCAAACAAAAAAGCGATAATAAATAGAGAGCCAGTAAAAATTTTGTCTCGCTGCCGTCTAAGTGCTGTCTCTCAACCATCTACTGCTACTACCCTAAAGACCGTCTGGCGGTTCTACGCATCCTAGATCATTGTAATCAGTTAAGTCGATAGACTTTCAAGCAAAATGAGGTATTTAGACTGTGCTTGCGACCTAAACTATATTCCATTGGAAAGTACCAAAGCATATGAAATTCGGTAATATGGCGTAATAGTTAGTCACATGACCTTCCTTCAAGAAGATGCAATTCTAAAAGAAAGGAAACATATTTCCAATTACTAATAGAGATCACTGAGTCTGAATATCTGCTTTAGATTCTCCTCGGCTCCCGAGTGGCTTCATTCTTCGTATTCACGAAGCCATCAAACTTTGTACTGTAAATTTTCTTTTTCATGGTGTTCGATTACGGCTCCAACGAGTTATCTCTCGAAGCCATCGGCTAACGTGACCTTATTAACCTTTATCCCAAGCTTGGGTTCTTTGCGATACGGCTTTAACAGTGAAGTGTGGACCACTGTATACACCTTTAGTCCCTTCGATCGTCCCGACTCATTTGAATCTTGCGAAACTTTCCTCACGATCGAGAATGGGCCAATATATCTTAGTGCAAGTTTTCTCGACTGAGTTAAAACCTTCGTGACGAGCATCCAAGTTCTTGTCGCTCAAAAGCACCATATCTCCATCCCGTGAGTCTTGGATGAGTCTATTCTTGTCGTGATAGTACTTTATGTGTTTTTGTGCTTCGCTCATCCGGTCCTGTGCGACGTTGAGAAGACTTTCTTGACGTTGTGAAACCTCTTGTGCTTATTATGTCAACTTTAGAGTTTATGGATCTAATGCCACATCATCCGGTTTATTTAAAAACATATTATTAATCCACTCCGAGCGGTGACGTTCCGATAGCAAAGTGTACGGGTCGATGATGGGCTACCTCAGCCAAATGCAAAAAGCCATCTCAATTTTTTTGTGCTGGGTTGGCGACACCTATTGGACAATCTCCAACAAAACAAATCTTCTTTAAGTCCATCTGATTGTGGCCTCAGAGCCAAAGCCAAATTTTGTTGTTTTCTGCAGTAGACACGACTAATTGCCATTAGATGTGAGCTTGGAGGTCACGTTCATTGACGAAGCAGAAGCGAGTAGGGTGATGGCTCGTGCAATGGTCCTTCTTTTTTCATCACAAAGACCTCTGCAGTTTCTGCAGTGTCGTCTGTTGTCTCTGAAGCGATGAACATTACTCTTTTTGGTATGCAAACAACAATCACCACGACGGCACTAAAATCACTTTTCGATTTCGGTTAAGACACGATCAAGTCTACTGAAACGTCGACCTACCTGCCTCTTGGCACATCCAGAGATTGAAATATATTTTGGCGAGTTAGTCTGCCTAGCCTAGTCGCGCTGACATATTTCGCAAGTGTTGACATAGTAGTGTTTGTACTTTGTCATTTCTGGCCAGTAGCGCTTAAGATGTACTTCGCCATTTTCGATTAGTACTTCTGACGTACAACCAGACAGGTCTTAGAAATTTTTGGGTGTCTTGTCGATCCAGGGTCGCGGCTTACACAGATAACGCCATTCCTTAAAGCTTCGTCGTCTGAAGTATACATTCGTGGAGTCTCATTCGGAAGTGCAAAATAGCATCCTGCAATGAGATTATTAGCACATCATCTTTTTTCAGTTTCTGATGATATACGGTCTCTATCCTTGCATCCACTGTCTTGGCAGATTAAGCGATGTTGTCCATGTTCATCCAGACTGCCGCCACAATCTCGCGATCCTTGGTTGATTCCAGTAGCTCTTGCAATCCAGCTTGGGCTGCCTTTCTCTCGAATTCCGGATTTCGTGACAGTGCATCAGCCATGGTGTTAGTTTCATCGGATATTTTGTGTCAGGATCATCCGAATTCTTTTCTGATCCGTTTTGACCTTTAATGGTCAATTACAAGCCATACTTTAGTACATGCGTGATTGCAAGCCTTCGATTTCTCACGAACTAGATATTTTAACTCGCCCGGCTTCGTCTTCCGACCCGTAACAGCAATCGGATCCATTTGCATGCCGAATGGTTCCGAATTGTCCGAAAGACCAAGAACAGGTGGAAGCGTCAAGCGACGCTTGAGCTCGGTCAAGCGGCGTAGTTGATCGTCCGTGAGCTCGATCGCTTCTCAAAACCGTTTTTCCTAATACTGTCGCGGAGCGGTCTTGCAAATGCGCAAAGGCTTTGCAGAACCTTGAGACAAAATTCTACTTAATAGCACTTCAATTGCCTTTTTGTCGTGAGCATACCATCGTGCGATGATCTTAGCCTTGTCGGGGTTTCTTATGCATAAAATCATATATACGCAGATTTAGATCTTTGGCAACTTGAAGTATGTTAGTGATCCTATGACGTTACAGTACACGGTTTGACGCCGTAACGCGATCTGCGACAACTTTGCTATGCGTGAACACATAGATGTCGTCAAAGTATATTCTCATCACATCCCTTAAATCTTAAGAGAGATTTTGTAAAGCTGGTCGAATGTGCCTGGGCTTCCACTTGGACCCATGGGAGTGACTTGATACTCAAATAGATCAGCTAAGGTAAAAAAAAATGCGGTAAAGGTAATATTCGCTAAAGCAACTTACTGAATTGTAGTCCCAAAGTAGGTCCTGGCACGAAAACCTATAGCTCCTGGAATTTGCGTCAAAAATGTCCCTTTACGTAGCATCGGTATCCCCGGCAAGATCACCGCAATATAAAGCTGACGATTATCGTGCACAATGCAACAACCACAGGAACTCTTGGCACAAATTATGGGTACCAAAATGGCAGACGTACTTGATCGACCAGTGCCTGCTTGAAGCATCTCTTTGGTCCATTTTTTTTAATTCGCATGCGCTGATTAAAACTCTGGCGCCATTAATTACCGGAAATAGGCTTGGCACCAGGCTTAATAAAATGTCGTGCTCGCTTACTTTTCGAACTAGAGGTACCTCGCGAAAAAGCGCTGTGCAAAAAATTGTGTCCGCATACTTGCATAGCGTTTCATACGCCGGATTCTCCTTATGCAGTTCCCATTCTTGATATTGAAGCTCTTAGCCTTCTTAGAGTCATTCGGGTTGGTGACAAAGACCGCTTCAATGTCTTTATCGTGACGCAACATTTTCAAAACTCGGTGAGACGAAAATAGCTGCATCATTTCTAGACAGTCATGATGGCCTTGTTGCCGATAGTGATTAAAACGTTTTGTGGCTCTGCTTTTTGCGAGCCTTTCGTTGTCCATTACCCCACCTGGCCATTCATATATTCTGCGGGTTATGTTGAATTGCTGCGTGGTAATCCCTGCTGACGCGAAGAGTCATGTGCCTTGTAGTCCAGTTGATATCTGGATTTTGTCCACCAGTCAACATCATGCCGATGATAACATTCTTATTTTCAGAAGCAGACGTGACTAAAAACATTCCCGATGTCAAAGAACAATCATGTGATCGAACCCATTTGCACAGTGCGTCGGGGGCGGTGAACAACCTGGTCGTAGCCAAGGTCGAGTTGCACTATACCACCTTTGGTCAATTCGAGCTCAAAATGCATTGCAAAGTCTTCGATTGCATCGCTAAACTACATCCATTTGTTGATGAAGACAATGACGAGTCTCTTTGACCAACGATTCAAAAGCTTGAACTTTGTCTTTAAGGATAGCGTATAGTACATTTCTGGTATAATGATTCGCTTCTTTTAGTCTAGAAGCGGTAGATTGCGGTGATATCTGGCCAACAACGCCACAGTTGTTACATTAACAACTTTTGGATTCCGAGGTCGTGTTTCGGTAGCCTGATTCTATGGAACCGTCTTGAACGACTTGGTTGATATACAATGTAGTCTACCCCAGAAATGGGCAATTTTGAACTTTAAGGCAACTTCAGTAGTCTACCCGAGACTTCTCGGACTTTCTTCTCTGATTTCCTTTATGGCCTCTACCCCTAATCAATCCTGAAAAATAACTGCTTCTTCAATTCACTGATTCCCGAATCAGTTCAGAACACCAAGTCCTGGAATTTGGATACGTACCTGTGGACAATTTTCTTTTGTTTTCGATGATACATTCGCTCTTGAAGATCATACTCTAGATTTTAGGCCTGGAGCGTGAGTTTTAAACAGTGTCAATGGTTTTTGCACGTTCATGCTCTCGCAGTCGGCTACAGAAGCAGGGTGCCAGTTTAGACCGTATATACTTAAACTCCTTGTGATAAGCTTGACAAAGTCTTGCGTTCTTTTGTCCTCAAGTGCCGCTAATTGGCGTAGTACTAATACATTACGATGACCTATAGCTTGATATCTTCGCACAACCTCTCTTCGAACAAAATGCTTCTTTTCTTCTGCTCGCCTCTTGGTGTGACCAGAATTTTGACGCGCTCATTAGCCTGATGCATCGGATCCTGCATTTGATCTTGCACCTGGGCTTGATTTTGCCGGTAAGATTCAACATCAATTGCTTCTTAGACAGTGTGTCTGGTCTTGTCGCTACAGAAGGAATAACATTAGCCTGAGCGCTTGGATCGGCTTGGCCACTGGCACTTGCCACATCTATCTGAGTGAGTGCTTTTGAACTTGGGCGCGACGTTATCCGTAAAGTTTATTGTCGTCGAGAGCAAGTACCTGGCTCTGTTGACGAGGTCTGGAGTTTGGAGATGGGAGCTCAGCCATACGATCTCTTTGTTGACCTTTACTTGCTGGACTTTTCAGCGCTCTTGGTATAATCTATCAGTTCTAAATATCACCTCAAGAATAAAAAAACTGATTAAACTTCTGTTATACAGTCCACGCTTTTTGGATGAATGGACTTAAAGGTCTGATGAACCTTCCAAAAGTTCTTAGTATTGCTGAATACGGCGCTTTAGATTTTCAGTGATGTCGAGCTTCATATTTTTGATATCCGGATCCTCACGATCCGGGACTTTGTTTCGAATAAGTTGGACAACGTAAATTACGTTAATTACAAGTCCTTACGAAGTTTTTTAGTCCCTTGTTACTGCTCGTGAGGAACTCTGTGGTATCTATAAGTGGTTTGTGAGCTCGCGAGTCTTTCATTATCCCATACAGCGAAGCCGGAAAAAATAGTTCAGTAATTATGAGTTCAATACAAGTGGGTGACTTATCTAGTAGTCAGTTCTGCAGCGTTAAGTACTAAGCCACAGACCACTTTAAGCGATTCCAAAGTTTGTACCACACTTGCGTACGACCACACTAACCAACCACTGAGCGCTAAGTTTGTTCTGCACGACAACCTTTTGTAATCTAGTAATTTTCACTATTTGGCTTGTGCTTGTTATCACAGGAAGATTTGCTTCTCACTATGTGACCACATGCACCCTTGCCTTGTTCTCTTGAACTTAACTTTACAAATTCAACTATGGAACACAGTCGTGGAAAGAGTTTCTTTAAAGGTCAGTCGTCGGACGAGGTTTAGGCGGCGAGTGGGCCAAAGTCGGTGAAAGTGAAGGAGTGTTAAAGCCGATAAAGAAGTGATATTGAATAGAGAGATCTTACTACAGCCAGCCTAATTGATGGCTTTATGTCATCTACTGTTACCAACCTGACGGCTATTTTTCTTATTCACTCCATTTGGCTTATTGCACATCCTAGATTATTCCTAGCTAATAAACTTTCTTGACTTCCAATTGTTATGGGACACCAGGATCCTGCGTCTGGCCTGAAACAATGCAATCGCCTATTTCTATGAATTGTAAAGACGCAATGGAGTCACAACAATGCGCATAGACCCTCTTTGAAGCGCCGAGATGATGGACGGCCATAGATTTGTCTTTCTAAACTATCTAAACATGCACAGACGCGTTAGACTCGCAACTAAGCGTATATTCACACTTTCGAAGCACTGATGTGCTTTATGGCCACAGATATGTCCTTCCTATTATCCCAGACGTGCACAGGCGTTAACTAGCCACAACATAGTGTATAACTACTGTCTGAAGCGCTGAGACGCTGTAGGACCAAAGATACTTCCTTTCTACAGTTCTAGACGTGCGTAGACGCAATAGAGCAACAACAATGCGCATAAACCCTATTTTGAAGCGCTGAGATGAAGTACGGCCACAGATTCGTCCTTTCATCTGTTGACCAATGCTTAATGCAAAATATAAGTTCTACTGGAATTATCGGATATCTATCATGCAGAATTTCTATCAATTTTCTCCGGTTAAGCTCTAGCAATTATGAGGATCTCTTTTCACCACACATATCTTCTACGCTATGCGCTTGTGTCGGAAGCGTTAAATCAGGATGCTTCGAAAGCGCATAGAGCAAACGTTTTTCCGGTTGAGTCGATCGAAGAAAAGCTTTTCTATTCAACTCACATGCGCGGAGCAGCTCGGGCTCTTAGCACCCGAAGTCATGTCGCATCAACCGGAAAATTCGATTTAGCGTCTTTCGATTTGACTGCCGCATCTTAGTCGTCATCCTCTTGACTGCTCGAATGAGGCCAGTGCAGTTATATTTTTACTTATTTTCGGGACATCACTCGGGATATTTAGCGCCTCTGTCACATCGTCGTGGCAAAATGGGATTTAGCATTGCTAAAGTGGCAAGCCGTCATTGATAGATTCGAGCAATGTGTTATGCGGGGCCCGTCGAGCGTTTTTTTAATGCGGGTCAATTGATCTCGTATCGACTACACTAGTGCATTACCGGGGTTCAAAACAGACCTTTTTTAAGTCGAGAGCCAAATTTAGAGAGTCTGAATCGAAAGGTCGAATCAAGATACGTGAGTTATTTGGTGAATCATAGACCTTTGATCACACACACACATATATCAACGCCGACAGTTTTGCCGCCTTCAATGGCAGCATCACATACAGATATAACTATTTTCTCACGATTTACCGGCATAAGTAAGCTTTGCCGTCGAGAGACGATTTGATCCCTAGAAGTGCACACAGGCGTCACACTTAAAGTTAAAATGCTCAAACCTCCTGATTGGCGTACGACTCTTCGGCCTTGAGATCAAAGTGCCGAGAGGCTCTCCGAGTTCGGCTAATCAGCTTGTAGCCCATACTTTGTTCTTGAATAGTACTTTTAACGACATCCTCGCACTTGCAATGATGTGCGTCGCTCATCATGTTTCGTAAGCAGCAATGCTCTCACTGTGTACGCCTTTCTGATATCCGGTCAGTCCCTTCAGCCCGAAGGGCTGTACCTGCTTCCCTTTAATTCCGACGATCACATTTGCTTTTAATTGCGCGGCGAATTTAAAGCTTGTGCCCGTTGAGCCGTCTGTTGACCTTGAAGGTCAAGTTCGGGTACCATGGACACCTATGGTATTGAAGTATCAATCTCGACAAGTACTCAGTGTGAGGCTAGTATAGCTTTAGTAGCTAGGTTAGTTTGGCATTCGATAAAGACCAAATATGAAATATCCACTTTGTACAATTTCTTCCTTTTCTGTTTGCACTCTTCTAAAAAGTCTAGTTTTTCAGCCATTCTGTCGCCTAAATTTCTCAAGCAAAATTTTCTCGACACAAACTCTCTGACTTACCCACGTACTGTAGGTTGGCTGATATCATCGAGTCGCTGGACTATGTCTTCCCAATATAGGCCATTGGCTGGCGCTATCGGACCGCAAAATAGAGCCAACTCATCTTGTTGGACAGCGGGCGTCATCAACATCACTGCTCAATACAAACGTGGCTAGTGAGTGCATGCTCCAATTGGTCAATGTATTCGCGCAAACACTACACAATGCGTCTTCGACTACCTGACTTACTCGCTTTGTCCGATTATCTCTACATGGATGATTTTGCTGCAGCCTGGTGCCAGTCATTTAAAGGGACGTCTTCTAAAAAGAGGTCTTGGTTAACGACGACTAACTATAAGAGTTCGTAGTGTCGTACGACACGGTCTTGAAAGAGCGCTACCATTCAATCTTTAACGATTGTGTCTAGCAAAGTCTTTAAATGAGCTTATATTACTTTATATATAAGCAAAAGAGTGTTGTCTGCCTAGTCTTTCGATAGACCGAGGACAAAATCCTTGCTAGACGACAGACATTAGCCAGCAAGCTGGCCAATGGCGCGGCGCCATCATGTGAGAATTCAACCCGCTTACCCACTTCGCACGCGAAATCAAATGTAGTGACCTATTTACACAACTTAAACCAAACGTAATGGGTCATTGTATTTTCTCACGACCGATATGACTACCAAGTGGTGTAGCGTTGAACATACAATATTTAAAATCCTCATCATGCTGGTACGCATTACATAGCTTTGATCGGGCCTGCGATGTAGCAGGCAAATTTTCTACAAAAGCCGATGTAGATCAACAATTTCTTGGCCAAGTCCTTCAGCGCATTGCTCTTTAGAGCCTTTAGCAGAGCTGCATACATATCATTCCGCGCGAGCGCTTATAATTTGATGTCGTACAGAAGAGGTACGCAAGTAGCTCAAAGTCATGGCGATACGATGATGGACCACCCAGAATAATTCGCTTTCGTGTTTAATACTTCACCTGAACGATATACTTCACGAAAAGCCACCTAGTCTATCTCTGCGAGAGGTGAACCGACTGTGTCGTCATGCGCAGAGATTAATGACCTGTATAGATAGCGGATGGTTTGGAGACTGGCAGATACATTAAGTAACTGACGCAAGCATTTTTTCCAAAACGATCTGTCATAGACAGGATAGCTTACCTCGGTAGCCTCTAGCTGCCAGAATTCGCACGCGACCACGTACTTTTCGTTTGCAGCAGTGCAGTGGCGATAGCAAAATTTGCCACGTCACTTACGACACTAAAAGGTCGCCTTTGTTCCAGCAAGGCCAAAGATGGCGCAAATTGTCGGCATTTCATGACTTGTTAAACACCTTCTGGAGCGTATTATATACCCTAATATAGGTGGTTTGACGGGGCGTAGCCACTTCTGTGCGACCTTCATTATAATTTGCAATTAATTGGCGAGGCGAAACATCTTCCTCAAGTCGTTTTGGCTCAGTGAATGCACCCAGCTTTGACCTTATCAAGATTTGCGTAAACGGCATACTTCCCAAAGCGGCACACCAGATCGAAATTTGCTTGATCCTCTTATAAGAGATGTCTCAAGCTAAGAGAATGAAATATGCGGTCGTTTAAAGCTGGGCTTTTTCGGGAAGTGGTAAATAGGACACATCGCTGACTTTTTTCCTGGTCATTGGTTGTTTGAGCTCGGTGCGAATATCGGTATACATCTCATCATAAAAGATCTTTAATTTGCGTTGACAAATATGAAGTATTTTTGACTCCTGCTCACTAACGTAAAGCTCTTGTATACACGCTGACGCACCACCGCATCGACGCGCACGGTTACCATCTACCGCACTACCAGGCCACAATGCTGCAAAAAATGACGACAGATAAAATTGCAGCCTAAGCGGTGTCCAATAGTTGACGGTATAGATCGATGACGTACGCTAAGATTTACGGTAGGCTTGCTGCAGCGTCAGTACTCCTTCGAAATGTTAAGGATTTGTGAAGGCTGTCTAAGGTCAAGGTCATAACATTCAACATCACATTTTTCTGTCAGGCTAGACTGAAATCGTAGAACAGAGAATTTGATCAATTTAAGCTGTAGAAAAGGGTTGTAGGTAAGCGCCTATAAGGATAGAGAGCGGGACAACAGAAAATAATTTAGATATTGTAGTTCAAGAGCAACATCTTACATCTATCGGTTGTGCCTAAGACGTGCAGGTAGATGCAGTTGCGGTGAAACGAACAAAGAAATCGACGGTTGACCCAATGCAAAAATGTACTACCGAGGATAAATGATAAGCAAGATCGAAAGCTCATAATCTAAAAGTATAAAGGAATAATTGGTTAAATGTTTGGCAGTATCACAGGTTCACATAACACCTAGTACAGCTGTCATTTCGAAATCGCGGAGAAAGCTTTTTTGAGACCATGATGACCCCTAAATTACTTCAATGACTACGAGTATTACGAGGGCACGATCACCAAGCTCAACATTATTAGCTATGCAGAAACGCTTGAAGCTTTTGATTGTCTAAATTTTCTCCAGACCAAATCATCCACGATTCACCTATCAGATTAACAGAATGAGTGCCCGATCAGGTAGAAGATTTATCACCTCATGCGGGACGATTAAATGTCACAACTTGTGCATGCTTACTAGTATATTCTAGATTTGCACTGACCCTAGGAAGGCTTTTTAATAATCAGTCATTTCCAAAAACTATGGAAGTGAAGGCGAAGAGAAAGAGAGGAAAAATTAAAAGCTATTGTCACGACGAGTATTTTTGGCAAAGACGGGTAGCCAATGTTTCAAGGGCGAGAAGTGTTTCTGCTCCGCAAAGGCACCATACCTCATGTACATGAAGAGTGCTCACCTCGAAAAGAGACACCTTTTTCTATTTCTACAGGTGAGCGGTGTCGTAGTGGCGAGAAGTATATTATCCACACAGACACCGTACAGTACGCTTTGAGGGTCTATCGTCGTCTCGAAATTAAGCTTGGTCGGACGACAGAATCGCTTCTGATCAGTTCTACCTGGTATAAACATTTTAGCTCAAACGAGCAAATAATGCCTGCAAGAAGCACATACCATTACATAATACACTCAGAAGCCGAAATAATCGGTAACGTGTTTTTCGCGCCATCTGAGGACTTTCACGCAGCGCAAACATCTCTTTCTACGTCCTGGCAATACATAATTAGTCGGTTCAACCAGCACTAGTCATTGGCAAAGCGAAGTAGTCTTTTTATGAGTTTGAAAGATGAGATTTACCGCATATGCACACGAACATTGAGGTACTTTATGCCTTGATCAGTTGTGCGGGGCGCAGTGTATGATAAGTGTTATGTGAGAGCCGCTTCATGCGATATGATAGCTTATAGTACACTACTATGCACATCGTCACTGACCATAGCAAACGTTAACCAGCAAGAGCTCTCACCAAATCCCTCGCCACAAAAAACATTGGACGTTTGAATGTATATCTTTGGATGAACTTTCTTGCATGCAATATCCGACACCGTCCTCTTCAAACCCTACACTTTGGAGACTAGACCATGATCATAGCCGACTTGATGGAGCCATAGTCCGCCTGTTACATTGTCTAAGCCACATGTGATAAGCTTGTAAAATGTATCAACTTCAGTTAAAAAAGAGAGAACAGTGTTGGCAGCACACGCACGTAGAAGAATATGCAAGACCACCACGATGTCACGACACACTTGTTGTCTAACAATTTATATTGTGCTGCTAATAACGGGTTGTAGTATCTAGCAACATTTTAGCACACATATAAAAAAAGACTGACATCTTCCATCAATGGTGTAGCAGCTGCTTTCTTTCGGTCAAAAAGTACCATTTTTGCAAGGCTATTGAAATTATAGTTGGCGACAAATAGCAAAAATAATATGCACCTGAAAGATTTGTTTTCGGTTGATCTACGCTTAGCTTAATACAGTAATTGTGTCGTTGCATGGACGCATTAAACCGGAATATCCAACAATATCTTTTTTCGTAGACACAGAGGCAAAATCTATTTCAACCGGCTTCGGCGCCGCTAAGCTGCCTCATATATTTCTAACGAAGAAATATTATGAAAGTGAAACAAAGGTAATGAAATAAGTAACCGTTCCATTTCAATTCTGCAAACAGGAATCAAACGTTAACATTTTTGCAATTTGGGTTTGTATGATCTAAGAAACTTCCCTACAAGTTTTTGAACTCTCGGGCGAGTCAGTGCATTTACTACGAAGACTGCAAACGCACCGTTGGCTATAGAGCAGTGACCTCTCATGAGCAGCTGGGGTTAGTTGAGAGGATCTGACAAAGACGCTCATTGATCCGCTTTTATTACCAATTGCATCAGAAATGGTAAAATAGCCAATATACAAGATATAGCCATCACGGACACATTGGCAACCTAGGGATAGCTCTTAAAATTGCATAAAAAGGTACAAAAAACACCCAGGAACATTATGGAAAGGGGTTTTATAAACTAAGTTTACCTTTAACATATGTAGTGTTTTAATATGTACACTATCGCTAACTTCGGAGATTAACTTACAGAGATGCTTGTAGGATTGGAAGGTGTTAGCTTTTGCTCTTGTAGATGACGCAGCTGCTTATATTCGGGAAGCAAAACGAATGATGAGGGTGCCCGATTTTGTTTCTATACAACACTGCCCGCATACATGTAATTGCAAGCCACATAAAGTTACACATATTATTACTCCCAAGCATTTCCGGTTTCGTTGCAAAGTCTTTGCCTCAAACAGTTTCCATTAGCATTGCGCCACTGACACACTCGTTTCTGAGCTCTTTTCTCCAGTAATTTTTTTCTCGTCAGGCTGGAACAAAGACAACGCTTGTTCGCTCTATACTGCTTTGAGATGTAGTACGTTTTTGTGAAGAGACTTCCGTCTCCCGTGATGAGTAGGAATGAGAAATTGTTTAAACATCTTGAATATTCTGTTTTACTTTTTACTCTCGACAAATGTAATTTGCAATTTAGACATATTTACACCTTGACCTTGCATAAAACAGAAACAGTTTATTAAAAGTGGATTGTTAGAACATAACAAGACGTTCTGTGTGGCTTAGAGCAATTTTTGTGCTATAGTTTTCATCGAACGTACAATATGGAGTGGTAATGCCACCCTATTTGAGCCCTCGGCTTGCTTTGAGGACATTGTCACTTTAATCGTGAGCTGTACACGTTTTTTTATAGTGTGTTTGGTGATTTTTAATATCATCGCGGACAAAAAGAGAATGCGCATCTGCACAGCGTAGCATGAGAGCGTAGTATGAGCTGCTGGCCTCAAAACTGAGCACCGCCTTGGCTAAACAATGACAACGCTGATGAAGTGACTTTTGCTACCTGAAGCGTTTGATTTTAATTAGGACGAAGCTACACACCTAGCACAGAGGAGACGTGCAGGAAGATTTTTTTTTAATGAGCGGATGTTTACTATTTAAACGTGTCTTCACAAAATAGTTTGTGCTAAATATTGTGATAATACAATACTTGTCATAGTTATTAAGTCCTTTTTACACACTAAATGTACCTTTTAAGCTACACAGAGATTATATACCTCAGTATGCAAACCAGTATAGATACCGATACGATGTTCGTCGTCAGCCAGAAGCCACCATACCTTAAAGGTGTCTTCAAATGGGAAATCAGCTTCAATCACAAATGCTATGCTTTATAAGACGATTCGCGTTATCCCTCCATTACGGCTTGGATTTATTTTGGAATGAATGGTTAAAACATTTTCTTTACTTATACAAGATGTCATATTAACGATGACCAAACAGGCAGGAGATAATGCTATCGATCGGTTAGGTCATTTTTAAACGGCCAAGCTTGGCTTTGAAATACTCCTCTGCACCATATCAAACATCTGTGTTTTTTTCAAGAAAGGGTGCAGCAAAGGCTGTGCCTGTGCCGAAAATATGAGCCTTACAAAGTCCACCCACAAGATGTCGCCCAAGAGAAAAAGGCTCCGGGAGAGCTTCCTCCGCTCCACCACGGCGGATAGTGGAGAACTTACGCCTATCATTTTGCCTCGTCATGTCCTTAGTACACACCTCGTCTTTTAAGCGACTGATATGGCAAGCATTGATGTTGAGTGCCATAGCGGATGAAAAGCCCGCTATGGCTGCAAATTGACTCAGGTAAAAAATAGCTTTATCAAAACAACTCTCATCGTCAGGAAGTACGTTAAAGAAAATGATGGACTCGACGTTAGATGCACCGGTCATGCAAAAGAACTCACAGAAAAAATAATGGTTTATAGAGAATAAAAATGACCTTGTCATCGAAGTCAAAGACGACAAGCTTTGGTACATTTATCGGGTCGGTCCATTGGTCGAAGTCACAAAAGCGACGACACGGAGTTGTTCTTCTCGCCAACTGCTGGAATCGCCGATCTGTTAGAGGTTACAAGACAAAGGGTCTGAGAAGGGATTAGAGAGCCTTTCGAACGGGTCTTAATACCCAATTCGGACCATCCTGTCGAGCGCTGCTTCGCGCGTCGAAAGAACAACTACTTGCGTGACATCTATGAACAATGTCCGGCTCAACAAAATTGTTGTTCGGCGTGATGTAACAGCTGCTATGGATATACTTTTAGCATTGCATCAAATCTCACTCGAGGACTTTGCTTGGCTGAAGACAAGGAAGATTGACATCCGGTGATTGGGTCAACCTAGCATTATCACCAACACCTCATGTGAGATTTTTTTTCTATAATGAAGAAATGTTTAAGCTCACAATGACAGCGCTTGGACAAAGTTCCCTTTTACGTAAGATTTAAACACAATTTGCTCATCTGGCACCTTATTTCTAATATGCCTTGCCTTCGGCGTTATACCAAGCCAGGCGTTATAAGCGGGCGTTATAAGCGTAAAGTCCGAGCTTGTATATGAGATCACTCCTCTATACCCCAACAGGCGACCAAAAGACCTGGATTACATACGAAGAACCAATTTCTTTGATTCTAGATTGCAACGGCCTACCAGCAGAAGTGTCGGAGCCACTCTTACGGCCCTCAAGAACTGTGTAAGGCGGGTGACCGTGCCACTTAAAAAGTATCCATGAATGTGCCTTTCTATACGATACACTATACATTTAAGCCTTGATGGTCAATAAGCACCGAAGAAAGCCTCTTCCTCTTTGATCTGACACATATTCGATTGTAACACAGTGCATCCTGCGTGACGAAATGCAACTGTACGCGCTTGATACTGTTCTCAAAGTCAGCTCCATGGACAAGGCAACGGCTGCTTTGAGGCACCCCGGGACTTCCAGGTAGATGGAACCTTTTAGTCATGTGTCCCTTGAGCTTTACAGTAGATTTTACCGCTATGTACATCCGAGCACGGTGTCTGAACTTGGTCGGAAAGCTGCTTTCCTACGTAGTGAGCTCCAGGTTCGGCCGGACGCTCAAATTGCTTGTCTAACGAGTACACAACTCCTCAGGTTTATGACTGGTAAGTATTCACTAAAAAACGCTTTATGGCTACCCGTAAGTGCCTTAACATCAAAGCCGAGGAGGAGACGATGATTTGAAGTGGTGCAAAGAGAACCTTTGGAATCACATGAGGCTTGGGACCACAAGATCCAAGCACGTCTCAGACATCCCACAAAAAAACATAGCTGTTAAATTATCAATCGTTTACGTCAGCCGAATCTCTCAAACACCGTGAAGTTTCGATAAAGCGATGCTCCATTTTGTCTAAACTATGACATGTATTTTTCAAGCGGTATGTAAGCGGACTCTTAACGTCTCTCATCTTGTTTTCATAGATTGGCGTTGAGCCGTAGATGCGTGAACCACGTTGCTCAGTGCAAATCCAATTAAAGAAAATTTACTCACAAATAGCAGTTCAGCACACATATTTAATGCCTCAGTGTCTATTCTGATCAGTGTGTCTTGTAGCATACAGTTGATCGTTTTCGTCAGACAATCTGCCGATAAATGATCTGCTGCTGACAACAGTAGGCATTTTTCTATTGATGGAGCAAAAATCCGGAAATTATCGCTGCATCTAGCAGCGATAATTCCCGGATTTTTGGGAGACAATACAATTAAAGATCACACCTTTGTAGTGAAGCACACCTTTTCTTTGATGATCGCGATGAAATTGAAAGCGCTGTCGAGAGGTTCGTCCGCAAAATATACGTCTGACGACTTCGTTTGTCAATATAGCTTTTAGTTCTAAAAATACGTATCTAATCCGGGCGAAAGAGCGCTGGCAAACACATTAAGCTTTAAGAAAATTCTGCAAAAAAATGATAGCCATTTCGCCATTCTTTCGGACAAGCTTGGCGTATATATATATATGTTGCCGGGACGCGCGGGTAGAACAGTTTGAAAGGAGCTTAATCCCAAAGATGAGTTCAAAAAATTTCTAGTGCATACTTCACGGTGAGTACTTTTTGTCATAAATTGCTCTCCAGCCTCCCGTCCTTATCGAGTTGCAGCAAGATGCATCCGATGTCATAGTCGAAAGCCTCTCAAGCGACGCTAAGCAACATTGTCCTGTATGTCAGAACCAAAGCAGGAGTCAATTAAAGACTTGCATTGCTTTTGATGCTACCCAATACTTCCGAGAGCTGGCTCACATACTATCCTTCTTTAATAAAGTGGACAAAGGGTTTGCGAAACCTGAATTGCTAGCACTATGCTTGCACAACTAAGCGGATACGCCTTGATAATTCATAAAAAATCTTTGAGAACGTGGTTTAGGCCAAACCGAGACGCAACGTTTACGAGGCCTGCATGACCACATAAAAACTTAGATTTCTTTACCGCAAAAACCATTTGTTGATGCTAACATAGGGTTTATTCATCTAATAAAATAGACACTATGTCAGGTGGCCTAAATGGGCCTGCAGATATGACCCTGTTCCATCAAAGCAGCTACAGATGAGTGTCGTATCCAACTTTGTCTGTACAAAAGCTCTTGCTGGTAAAAACAATCGTGGAGCCATACCTTTAGACGTTGCCGGAGCACTTAATATGTAGCATCAATAAACGCTCTCTTAGCATGAGATGTCGGTGACGGGCGAAGAAATTTAGATCCCATAGCCAAGACTTAAAATTTCAAATTCTTGAGATTCAACAGCTTTAACATTTCTAAGAGTACTTGCAATCGGAGCGCACTTGGTGTGACACATGTCGTATATCTCTATACTTGAGACCTTTTCTTCGTCCACAGGATCGTTCGTGATGCGATAAGCATCGATTTTGCATCCATATTACTTCTAGCGGATCTATGTTATCCGCTCTTGGTGGTACTTTGCTATACACCTGTGCTTAATTTCATCTAATGTAGCTCGTTGACCTATGTTACCCACTTGCGGACCTTTTCAATCAGTACTTGGTGGTACATAAGTAAATTTGTCGTATGAACATACGGTGCCCACTCGCGGAAATTTGAGACCCACAACTTCTAGCTCTATATTACCTTAGAAAGATGTTCTTAATCACAATTAAAGCGCAATCTTTAGCGACTATGGCAGGCGGCGCTGCTAGCTGTACTTAGCTATTCACTTAAAGAGATTTCATGGACGTTGTCACGTCTCCTGTGTCAAAATATTAGTACCTTCACCACCACCTGATATTATCTCGGGCGTGTACATGCCCAAAATTCCTTTAAAATAACTGTTTGCACAAAATAAACAGGAATATAGCTCACCGAAGCCTCGATGTGCAAAGATATATAGATGGCATCTAAGCCTGCCGATCCAGATCCAGTGCATAACTTGACGTGTCAGGGACAAGGACTAACTGAGTGCTGTCGAACCCGACAACCGGTCGACCCTTGAGACTTTAGGGACTTTCAGTAGCCAGACAACATTTGTCGGTCAGGTCCAAATTCACTTTTCCCCGCCGCTTGCTCAAAAATCGTCAGTCAGCCTTATTTGCTGACCGCAATCGCTTGACGGGTTGCAAGATTTCACGACGCACCAGAGCCTATCTAGACTTGAAGTAGGTCTTCATAACCCCGTATACGATATGATATTACCTTAGTGGGAATCTTTTTGAGAACGAGTAATTAGACTAAGTCGTTATGGAGTCCATTAGCCACATAATACTGAGCTCTTCTGTTGGAGCGAGCTATCCCTTCTGGTAACCAGCTTCTCCCGTCTCTGAGAGCTCGGCATCTCCAGGCTTTTAATTAAAGCCACAAATAACTAATAATGTCGGCCTCTTAAGAACAACCTTGATCAAAACTATTAATTAATCACAGCCATAGCGCCGATATTGCAGACAGCTCTTAACTATGTTAAAGCTTAGCCCGCAGTTGGCATGCCCAACCGTCCCCACTACTCTGGGTTCTCTAGGACACTTAAATATCCATCCACGGTATTTCGAAAAAAACCCAGCCTGTCTATGCTTGAATAATTCTCGAAGAGCATTTTAGTTGCCTCTTTCATCGCTGCTGCTTTAGATTATTGTGTGCTGTGCGAATCAACCCCGCGGTCGCCCATTAGCAGAGTCATTTTGACTTGTATCAGAAGGATGCCTCAGAAATGAAGGTGGTCATTTTTCCAAGCTCATGAGTATATAAAGCTTACGCCTTCCTTTTTTACAGGCAAGAAGGCAAGGCGGTGGTGGAACCCAAAGCTTGCCGGAAAAATCGCTGTTTTCATCTGCTCCCACATTCGTTCCCGAAACTCTGATTCCACGAGCTGTTAGCCCAAGTTTTGGGCGGAAGCCACGCGCAGCTGATCGTTTGAAATTGTGGCCGCCTTAGTGGCCATCGCTTGCTCCAGATGTTCTGTCCCCTTCTCGAAGCCGTACGCTTCGCTAAACCGTAAGCGCTACTGCCAGGGTACCTGAGTTTATGCTGCCTGAGCTCTTGTGCCCACAATTTGCTTGCAAATCCCGAGCGCCATGGCAACTTGACAGCAGCGAGGCCTGCGATTGCAGTCATCTCCTCAGGGCATCAAGTCTTCCGGGTAGTGAGAAGTATGCGTTAAACATTCGCGAAAGGTAGCTATGTTCTTTTTGGACCTTTTCGAGAGATCGGGGTATCAAATACTCGCGTAGGCATAGATATGACTACAGGAGCTCCCAGGTTTAACGAAGTCGTGCAGTACTTTTTTTAAAAAGGCGTGCAGGTATTACTACAATCTCCCGGTAAGTGATCGTTCATTATATCCGGTCTTAAGGGCATCAGCGTGTGAAGTAGATTGCAGGTGTAAGGTGCACTCATTAACCGTATTTGTTTGTATGAGTGCGCTTTGTCGACTCTGCACTTCAAGGAGGACTACGAGTACCTCGGTATTGAGATCGATATGATTAACAATTATCACCGAAAGCGGAAGCTCCTGCGCTCAAAAGTTGTATTGAGCTCCGAAGATGTGTATATACCCCATTAATGGTTCCCATTATCAAATTAATTAAAAAAAACTTTGGCTGCGGCGTAAACCCTGATTTACCGGCGTCGAGTGATCTGCCAACATAGATTGGTCAAAAGATAAGCTTCCGACTTTGAATGGTTTCCCAAAATGAAGCAGATAAGATCGATTTTATCTACATCTCTTGCATAAATACGATAGTAAAACATTACTACGGCCATGTAGAACGCAAAATATGATTGACGGTCCGGAGCCATGGGACTTTACTTGGATGGCGGTGGCCGTGCAAAGCCTGGAGACCTACGAAGCCGCGCTCGAAACGGCGGAGGTTTGTATGATAGTATAAAGCTGTCTTACACCGACTAATGTCAAAATTTGCTCTATCAAAGATACCAAGCTCGATAATCGCGGCGCTAAATGAGCTGCTGCAGGCTCCGGAAGCTAATATATTACAGTTGCGAGAAATTCTTGACGTCTGTGTGTAATAGAATGCTCAATGTCAATTTTCGACGAGTAGAAAGCTCACTCGTCGATTTCTATGTTAGTGCTGCAGATTATCGCGTTTCCTATTGACCTGGAGCTCCCTCAATACACAATGACGATGTTACACTCGACTCGAGACTGGGCCATACAAACACTGCTTAGTGTACAAGTAGATCAATCTGATGATTTTATTAAGGATGCGCTGCAGCCTCCAACATTACCCCAGTCGCTACAACATATGCAGACCAAACTTTTCGTGTCAGGGCCATGTCGACTGGCAGACGTGCAAATAGAACTGCACCAGTCGCTTCTCGCTGCAATTGAGTTTGAGGATCAAACGATACTTACTGATGTGCTAGAGTTGTGCGCTACGACCTTAGCGGACGATGAGCAATTTCTTCAGTTTGCAGAGGCGGCGCTGACTGGAAAGTTGGAGGAACTTTATTTTGGCACAGCCTTCCTCCGACGACTGATGGATCGGCATTCGATGCAGCTACACGTGAATGAGCGCTCGATACGGCAGAAACGGTGTCTGTTTGATGCTTTGACAATGGAAAGTAAGATTTGCGTGTGGGCGAATTACCTTCCGAGCTGGTGGTCGCACTTGGAAGCGTGGATGCTAGAAGCTCAGCGAGCACCTTTCAAACCGATTTATGCTGTGCTATCATCTTGTTGGAAGCTTCAAGGTGCCTCAAGCACGACTCAGGATGATATCATGATAGCTTGTCGTCGATATTCGCACTTGTACGTAACATTCGTCGAGTGGTGTCAGGATCATGTGGACCTTCTCTCATCTTGCCGTAGTATGGAGCTAGTTGGTATACTATCGCAAAACATCCGTTTACCGGATGCTGCTCAGCTATTTCACCGACAACTTTTAAGTAAAATGCCACTGATGAGCTCCTCGTCGACGGGCTGGTCACCAAGCCAGCGAGTACAAGCTTTCGTCACATTTGACTGCACTATCGAGCGGCTTCTGTCAGCACGCAGCGCTTCAGATAAATTGTGGCAGTACGAGTGGATTGGAGTGCTCGAACGGCCTTATTTGCTGCATGAAGCACTCGAGGCTGCGTTCACGGAAGAGTTGAGCAGTGAAATAGGACCTCAAAAAGACAATAAATCGTCCGTAGTGCGTGGTGCTGCACGCTTTCTGGGCTGGTATTATTCCTACATTACTGTAAAGTCGGCCGATGAAATTGCTGCATTGCTCAGGACGATCTTGTTGGAGCTGAAGGTGTCTAATATCCGATGCGGAGCTTTGTGGCTTCGACGAAATCGCGCTGAGTTTGGAGATCTACCTATTCTGCGGCTCCGTCTTGTTTGGTTTTGGCTTTTAAGGAGTCTCAACAACGAGTTGCAGCCATTCAGTGAAAACGACACATTAGCGGCTGTGACGGATGTGCTCGAGTCATTCGAGTACATTTTTCGACGCTTTACGCCATTAAGAACAAAGAGGTTTGTTACCGAAGTGCATGCCATCAACAATTCACTCATTAAACGCTGGTGACAGGCTTTTCCAAGTAGAATTTGTGGTGCAATTGCTTGTTGAGCTCGAGTGGCGTGCGATTAAGGCCAACGCTAGAACAAAAGACGCATTTTTGAAGAGGGTCGCGCCGTTGTGCGCTTGGCTCACTAAGATCGTGCACTTGATGCAACTTGAGGATCGAAGCACGCAACACAAAGACAGTAAAAATTGCCACGGCTATCGGAAAGGCACGGTTAATGATGTGCAACATTTAAACGAGCGACTTGCACTATTTTCTCTGAAATAAACCGCTCTTGTTGCCTTAATGTTAACAATTTAACACTTGTCAGCGGCGCCTTATTCTCACTAAAACAATCACTGCTCTAGAACACCATCTGACTTTTGAATCTTTAAAGAGAAATCCAGACACGGGTAGCCCTGCGTAAGTTTGCCTTGGCTAACAATATCCACATCATGCGACAGGTATTGGCAAAGCGTCGCGGGCGTGATACCGCCACTGGCCTCGACGAGCAAGTGCGGAAACTGTAGCTTGAGCTCGGCGGCTGTGGCTTTCAAATGTTCTGGCTCAAAATTATCAAGCATGACAATATCAGCTCCGGCCTTTGCAGCTTCTTTCGCCTCGTCAATGCGGCGGCACTCGACCTCGATCTTTATCGAAAAGCCAGCCGCCAATTTGGCCTTGTGTACAGCATTGGTAATGCTGCCAGCTGCCCATACGTGGTTGTCCTTAAGCATGACCATCTGCGACAGGTCGTGGCGGTGAGTTGAAGCGCCGGCAACCAAAAGTGCGTACTTTTCGACCAGACGGAAGCCTGGTGTCGTCTTGCGAGTGCCGGCCACGTAACCGCTCCAGCCAAGCGCACGTGCCTGTTTTACTGACTGCTTGGCCTGTGTGGCAATGCCGCTAGCGCGAGTGAGGATGTTCAGTGCCGTACGCTCGCCCAACAGCAGCTGACGGCACTTTCCTGTTACTTTAGCTATTGGCACCTTGCCGCCCGGAACGCTGTCGGGTTTCACTTCATCACCCTCGTGCATTAGCCACTCGACATGGCAATCAAGCGAGCGAAAGACTTCCGTGAAAAACGGAACACCGGCTAATACGCCCTCCGATTTGCCCAGCAACAGCGCCGTCTCCTCGGCCTCTGTATGGTATCAAGGCAATAGAAGGAAAAGGTAACAGTGCAAGAGGCTTTCAATGCAGAGGCGAAAAAAGACGCACCACCAACGACAAAACCACCAACGTCGAAGGACGGGATGTCCTCTTCAAGCCAAAGCTGCACATGCTTGGTCCAGGACGAAGGCAGCAGGTGCGCAAAGTTATTACTCGGCTCGGCCATTTGGGTTAATATGATATGTGGAAATGAAGTGTACCGTGTTTGATGCAATTATGCAACATACAAAGTCAACGATAGTACTGAGAGCTTTTATGCTCGCTGTGCGTAGAAGAGGAACACAATATACGAGTAGGCGAAGATGTGGAAAATTGGCAAAGCGGCGCAGCTTTTCTACAATGTTCCTTTTGCCGTCATTCTTGACTTTTGCTTATAAAAAAAGACACGTATGCCTAACGATAATGGCGCGCAGGTGTGCCTAAACTTACTTCACTTGCTGCACTTCCCGAAGTGGCAATTATATGGTTTATTGCTCACTAAGGGTCAACAATCGGGTGTTCTGCACACCAGTGTGGAAGTGCGCCACACAGTGGGACTTGGGCGATCCTTCCTTGTGTTGAAGGCATCCCATACTGACGCCAAGTACAGCCGCAACGAACCTCAGAACTCGCACCAGTCACTCGCACTGTAACCACCGAGGCCAAGGCCGTGCGTGGAAGCAGGCGAGAAGGCAGTGTGCTCTTTCAAGATCTTAAAGGTCGATCTTTTCTACCAGTTTTTTCCAGCCCACCCTCAACCTTCGCCATGGTGGCGCACCCCCAAAGCGACGGCGACGGCGACAGCGACGACCATCACTCTCCTGGTGCCTGCGATGTTTGTGGGACCACCACCGCCGCGCTACGCTGTGAGGCCTGTCACCTAAACTTGTGCGTCATCTGTTCGCGTGCGCGCCATCTCAGCAGTCTGCACCTAACTACGGGCCGCTTTCGCTTCTACCGCCAAGTAGACCCCGATCAAGAGAAAGATAAGTCGCCGTCCACGACCTCGCCGCCCAATTCGCCCGCCGCGGAGGAATTGCGGCATTCGTCCCAAACAGCGGCCAGCGATGCGCTCTGGGACTTTGATGATGCGTTGGCGCAGTCGCTGCGTGCACTGACGTTTGCTCCGGACGAAGAGATTAGCAACGACACTGCTACGCCAACTGCTGCGATGACGACGACTACAGTCGTGGAGAGGCGTCCACGCAGCTTTTCGGACTACGCGGCTTTAGACGATACTGAGTGCTGGCAGGCACAGGGTGAACTTAGCGAGTTCGGGGAGCTCTGGGACACCATGAGAACGGAAATTGCATCGCGCCACGTGGTCGTGCGCTGCGTTGCTGGCGCTTGGGACGCGATGGATGTGCGGCGAGTCGTCGACCGCCTCAACGTACGTTAAATATCCGACAAGATTGTGACGTAAGAGGTAAAATTGACCAGTGTTGTTTCTTGACAGAGTTTTGGCAGTGTTGCTAGCACGCGTTTTGAATTGATCGGGAGCAGACTGCTTTTCTGCACCTTCTTTGATCTCTCAAGTGCAGTGGCAGCAGTTGATCGCTGGCGTTCCAGCACCGACATTCTTAGCTTTTGCCTGCCCTACGAATTGCCAGACGACGTCAACTCGGCGACGCTACTCGTGCGCTTCGCACATAGCGGATCGGCCGCATCAGCTGCCGAGGTGCACCAGGTTTGCTCATGTTTTGGCCAAGTAGCGAGTGTCTTGCAGCCCGACACGCAAATTGCCAAGTACATTGTCGAGTTCAGCGACTCGCGGACTCTACCCGCCGCACTGAACGGTCTTCCACGCGCTTTCCACGTGACCGGGCCGCTATCCGTGGCGCGTACTTCACCGCCAACATTTGATATTTCGAAACTTCAACTGTTTTATGAGTGTCTTAATCGAGCAGCAATCACACACCCGCGAGTAAATCGGACCCGCCCCAAAAGCTTTTCATCTAACAGCACGTCACTTCTAACGTCGCCAACGTCGTCTATTGCGTCGTCGCTTAATGCCTCCTTTTTGGATGTTGGTAGTAACAATAGTCCAATGGCGTCCACAGCTCCAATGACGTACCCTAGAGTTGGGAAGCTCACATCTCCGGTATTAATGCCCCAAAAAGAGCAGCAAATCTGGGCGCGACCGTTACCCCGAGCCAGGAGCAACTCGTCTTCAGCTTATCTTGGAGGGTCGTTGTCGTCCAGTAGCTTTGGCAATTCGGCGTATTCTAACAGATTTATACTCGCATCGTCTAGCACATTATCAAGTCGAGCCAATGGACACTCATCGCTTCGGACTGTTCCTCCATTGCAATTTCCTAATAATCAAAGTTCTTCTTCCATCGCAGAGCAACAGCAGCATTCGTATTACGAATTTCGAGGACGACAGCCTAAATTCATTCCAATGAGAAGCAGCTACAACAACAACGATCACTTTATCCGAACAAGTGCTGCATCTTGTGGTGGCCATGCTTATGGCTCTTCAGGGCGCCTCGCAACTGGGCGACATGATCAAGGTACTGGCGAATTTAGTCTGTCAATCGAAAGGGTTGCATCTGGTGAGGACACAAGGACAACTCTTATGATTCGCAATATCCCCAACAAATATACTCAGCAAATGTTGCTCACCGAGATCAACCGAAATCATCGCGGCAATTACGATTTCTTCTACCTACCCATCGACTTTAAGAACAAGTGCAACATGGGCTATGCATTTATTAACTTCATTGAGGCAGCGCACATTAGATCATTTTACAAGGAGTTTGATGGCCAAAAGTGGACCAACTTCAACAGTGAAAAGGTCTGCGCCATTTCGTATGCCCGTTTGCAGGGAAAGCAGGCAATGGTCGCGCGTTTTCAAAACTCGAGTCTGCTGGAAAAACACGAGAGCTATCGCCCGCTGGTTTTCGGTACTTCAGGTCGAAATCGAGGCCAATTAGAACCGTTTCCAGCCCCCAAGCAAGTTGTGCATAAGAAACAGCCGCATCCTCCAGGAATTTTTGAAGTTTACGACTATGGCAGCAGCTACACAGCTCATCGAATGTACTTGCAGCTACCATCTCAACAACAGCAACTACAACGCGTGCAACCACAACAATTTTACCCTCAACAAATGTTTGGGATACGTCCGCATGCCATGCCCCCTCTTCCGACAACTAATGGCCAGTTCAGTATGCAAACTCTACCGCTACACCTATATCAGCAGAACGACCCACAATCGGCATCGCCATTTTTGTATGGGGTACCAGGGATGCCGTCATGTGCGCTGGACTACACACACTGAGACATCAAGCGATATAGATTGCCCTATCAGCATCTTGTCTGCATTTGTATTTTGTTTAGCGCTCGTGCTCTCTTCCTCTTTTTGCCTTGCTAATTTTTTGAAAATTGCTTAACGCTTACAATTACTCGCCTTGCTTACACGCGTCACGACCAATAACGACGTAAACGACGGTGCGATGCAAATAGAATAGAAGCATAAACCAGTCAATTCGCGCTCACGTTGCGAAAAGAAATCGCAAATCCTCTTCGGTAAGACGGCAAATAGCACTAACGTTTCCCCCAACGGTTCCTTCAAAAATCAATTGCTTCTTCTCTTGTAGTTTTAAAATGCGCTCCTCGACGGTGCCAGCAATGATAAAACGAGTGGCCTGAATGGGCTTGAATTGCCCTAAGCGATGCGTTCGGTCAATGGCTTGATTTTCAGCCGCAGGATTCCACCACGGATCCATCAAGAAAATGCTGAAGTTGTTGACAACAGATTAGACAAGTCAACCCGCAAAAATAAACAGCCTATCAAACTTACTGTGATGCTACTGTCAGGTTTAAAGCGACCCCACCAGCCTTCAGACTGATCAAAAATGCAGTTACGGAAGGGTCGTCGCGAAACGCTGTGATCATTCGGTCTCGGACGCTCATACTCATGTTGCCAGAAATTTTGACACATTTGACCCCACCGAGTTGCAAACGGTGCTGAATAAGATCGAGCATGTTAACAAATTGCGAAAATATAATGGCCTTCCCAGATGGATCACGTATGCGCATTAAATCTAGCTCTTGCATAAGAGCCTCAACCTTGGTGCTGGACTGGAAAGCGTGAATGTCGGAAATTCGGTGAAGGATGCTGTTCTTATGAAAGCTGCCCAGATCTACAGTCTTGGGCAACCGATTGCTTGACGTGCTAGTTTCATCTTTCACTAAAGTATCGCTTCTAACTTCTTCTTCCACAGAAATAGAAAGGTCGACCGTCAGCGGTCTAGAACATGTGGGACAAGTCGCTTCTCCACTAGTTGGTAGCGACTCAATATACTCTTTCACACACTCACGGCAAAACTCATGTCCACACTTTGCGACGACTCCGTCTTCAACACACTCGTGGCATATCATACACGATCGCTCGTCATCGGGGCCAGCGCTCTCATCCGTATTAAAGGGCCGCTCTTCCACCAATGGTGCAGCTGAACTTGGGAGCTGAAGTGCCGGGTTGGATTTCGAATAAATGACTAGATACGGATGGTCGACGGCCTGGCGGAGTCGTATAAGAAGATCGAAGATGTGGGCATAATTGTTTAGCAATGTCCCCGACGACACATACGTGTTAAACTCCGCTTGGCTTTGTGTGTAAATCGCTTCGTAAAAGTCATTTTCGCGCTCGTCTAGCCGATCCTTCCGAATGCGCACGAGTTTAGGAGGAAGAGAAATGTCGTCGGCGCGTCCTTCTTTTGTACGGCGCAGTAAAATCTGCAGATAAAGCATAACTTATTCTACTGTTGTCCTATCTCCAAACAAGGATACGATACGTACGTGCTGAAGGACATCGTTGTATAGCCTTAGCATCGCAATCTTCCCTTCACCAACGTAGCCGTACGCTTGAATCGGAATAACAATCTTCTTGTTGAAAAATGAATAGTGCTGGATGGCGGGATGGGTACACTGCGCACATTTCCTGTCTGGGAAACTAAAGCAAAGCAACAACTGCAGCGTCAGATATGACGCACGTCGAGAAAAAAAGGGTTTCAAGATCACATACTTATAATCCAGCATTTGACAGTCGCATGTATTGCAATGATAAAATGCGTATTTTTTCACTTGCAAAAACCGAACAAGGGAAAACAACTCGCCAATTCGATTTTGCAATGGAGTACCTACAAAAGAAAGCAGCAGTGATTAGTACCCCACACTCGCATAACCTGACCAGAAAATAGATTATACCTGATAGGCACCACTTGTATGTTGACTTTAACTCAAATACACCACGAGCAGTATTCCGATTTCGGTCCTTGATATAGTGTGCCTCGTCTAAAACAACTCGTGTCCACTCGATCTGGTGAAGCGGTGACTTGCATTTCATCTTTTTAAGCGTCACTTTTTCGTCATCGACATTCTCTTTTGACCGCGAACCCGTTTGTCCTTTTCTTTTTCGTACAACTTTTTTCGCAAAGTCTTGCTCATCGTCGTCACTAATCTCACCAGCAGCTTTCTTACGTGGTCTCTTACTCTGTTGTTTACCCTGTAATGCCGTCTTCTTGGCATCAGGCCCGCAAAAGTACTTATTATGTGACACTAGCTTATCTGGCAGATACTTCTTTCCACAGTACTTACACGCAATTTTTGACCAGATAAGTGTCTTTCGGATCTCACTTTCAATAATGCTGTAGGTTGTCAAAACAATGTCGTATGATGCAATCTTCTCAACCGAACTCAGACGTTTGTTTCCATGGTGAATGTACACGGATAAATGGTCAGGCTGCACAAACCGCTCAATTTCACTCTTCCACTGCATGACGGCAACGAGAGGACAAACAACAAGTGTACCGCCCACCACCGACGACAAATTTCGACTTTTTGCGGTAGTTTTGCGAATTGGCCCGCTCTCCCGAACATTTTCGAGTAAGAGCGCAATGGCTTGTATCGTCTTTCCCATTCCCATTTCATCTGCGAGAATGCCGCCTTTATAGTCGCTAATCTCTTGCTCAACCATCCACGCCAACGCTTCTCGTTGGTAAGGGAGCAGTGTTGCAGTCAAGTGTTTTGAAGGCTGCCTCTCGGGCATACGGCCCTTCTTAATAAAGTGGTCGTCCGTGAGCGGAATTCGCTCATCAATCACACCTTCTGCGTCGTTCTTGGCCATATATTCACAAACAAACTCCTGGTCAGCGACTTCCAGTCTAGAAATACGATCGATTGGATCAAAATTCTCTGATTTCTGTGTATGACATTTGTCCAATTCGTCAGCTTTTAATCCCTCTTGCACTTGCTTGGCAGCAAGTCCTGCCTTCAGTCCAATCGCAGTGCACTCCAGATGCTGCTCAATCAGGAAGGACATGGCTTCATTAATAAGAAAACATCGCTAGCTAGAAGACATATATACACGTACTTTGTAATATGTTGTGTCACCGAAGATTGAGTGGCGAATATTCACACCTACACGGAGTTGCCCGGCAACGAGCCTATCCTCGCAACTTTTGCACTATAATCGACCATTAGACTCCAGCAAATCACCGCACTATACAAGAAGTGGCTTACCTTTGCTCTAGCGTTAGGTGCATATTCAATATAATAGTGGGGTCCATCATACAAATCCTCGCCTTCTGATCTTTCGCTCGTATCAGCAACGTCAATGTTAAGCGAGTCAGCGTCGCTTACAATATTATTGTCGTTAATTATTGCAATGGAAGAAGATTGTACAACAGCTGAAGAAGAAGCAGCCACAAGCTCCTCTCTCACTCGATCCTCCCTTCTCGGTAGCTCCCTCACTCGACTGCGCTGTTTTGCAGGACATTTCTTTCCAGCCGAGCGTCTTCGTGACACGTTAAAAGTCTGTTTGTCAACTACATCTTTCGATTCATCTCTATCGGCTTCTACCTCTGACACGCTTTCGTACACGAAATCGCTGTCCGCGTCGTCGTCGTCATCGTCTTCGCCGTCGTCACTCAGTCCAACTGCCGCTGCTCGATATGCAGCACGACGAGGCGTGCGACCAGTTCCTCGAACCTTTGGCGAAGACTGCACTGTTTTCTTCTTTTTCATAGAAGCCTTTCCATTACGAGGCCTCAGCACTGTCTTCTCAGCAGACGTTTCCTCTGTCACATCAGTGTCTTCTTCCTCTGTAGACTTTGTGGACCCTCGACGTTTTTTCAGCGCTTGTGGCTTTGCACAATCCTCCTCTCTCTTCTTCCTTTTACCAGTAGGCACGGAATTGGAGACCTTGGGATCCGGTGTGACTGGTTGACGGGCGCGGAGTATTGCCATCGGTTTCAGCTTTGCCTTTCACTTCAATTTGCTGACTGTTAGTAAAAAGTGAAATCGCAACCAGCCGATGATGGATCAGATGTGCATAAAAGGACGTCTTTTTGGCGGGGAGGACAATCAAATTTGGCCATTTAGCGCCAAGCGCATCATTTTTCTCAGCGCTAAATTAAAACATTCGACAACGGACTAGGTATTTGCAAACATTCATTTTATTCGTCATTCCCACGTGGAGTGGAAAGGAGACGGAAGCACAGCAGATTTATTAGGTCGATATGAAGATTGTTAAGGACACGAGACCCGTGTTACAACAACGCAAATCCGATATTTGTTCAATTGTCAATTTTGATGATGGGACAAGCGGGGAACTCGGAAATATTGACTGCGTCGGTTGGTAAAAGAGAGTGTAGCCACAAAATTGCAGCACCAGATTATTGCCGCTACGGAGAAGAGTGCAATGATTGCTGATATTATTTTATGCGGCGAATTTCATGATGCTACTAGAGTGTGTATCGACGATAGTGACGTTAATCAGCTAGTTGAAAAGCTCTCAAGAACTCAAGAACTTGTCAACACCGCCATTGATGGAGATGAGCGCTGGGAAGGTTCTGGCGTTTACTCGCAGATGTCACTATCCCAAACTGTTTAGTATGTGTGGAGACAAGCTTAGCAGACACTACCGCTTCATTATCCCGACGGGCGTGGTATTCCCAACAAGAAGACGCAGAAGCGTCTTGGTCATTTGAGTATGCTATTTACAAACAATGCTCTAGGTGCACCATCATCATCCCATCGATGCTATTTCTGGCATGTTTAGAAAGGAACATTGACGATAGTGACGCCACGGGTAGCGACAGAAGTCTCAAAAATGTGATAGTAAGCAAAATTTAAGAAATAGTTAACCATAGGAGCTCCAATGCTGAGATTTGTATCGACCTTCCAAAACTTTTACGGTGCATTATTGCTCTTGTCTGACGAAGTATTATGAATCCATTATGAGTATTTGAAAGGACGATTAATATTATTTTGCAACAATGGAGAAAATATACATGTAAAAACTAAACAACAGAGACTTTATACTTCAAATAGTAATTTTACCGCATACAACCTGCGGGCAGCAATTGGTTATTTGCAAGGATTTTATGCGTTTGCTCCATATGCATTACGCGGCATGGCACTAGATGGCAATTTTCTCAAGAACAAAGTTGGAAGTGTGCTGTTGGCGGCTTGTTTCAAAAATGGTAACAATGAGATTTAGATTGTTGCAGTCGCATTCGTCAGCAGTGAAACTAAAACAAATTGTGTGCGGTTCATCAACTTCCTGTTCCACCATTTACCTGTACTACCAGCCTTCGTAATATCTGATCGTGACAAAGGATTAGTGCCAGCAATGAAAGAAAGTGGCAACGGAATACCACATTTTTTTTGCTTACGTCACCTTATAAAGAATTTCGATCTAAAGTTAAAAACAAGACGTCGATGGTACATGCATGGGGCTTAGCACGTGCACTGACCAGGCAACCGTGCGAAGGCAAAGGAGAGTACCTGATGAAGCCAAATTGCGAGGCAGTTAAATGGCTGGCTGATGTTGGCTATGGGAAGTGCATAGTCCATGCTCACGATATGGAATGCTTACTTTCAATAACGTTAATTTCATGAACAACGCGCTGAAAAACATCCGTGAAATGCCGATCTTGGATTGTATGATGGCAATCGAACGCTATGTCGGTACGAAGTGGCTCGAATTTGCTGGACGGATCAAACAATGGGGTGTGGTTACATTTTATGCTGCCAGTTACATCGCTTCAATGTTGAATATACGAGGAAACAATATAAGTATGTCCAAGTTCAACTACATCGTTTGTTGTGTCAATTCCAAATGGAACAAACAAGCCAATGGACTATGCTGTTGAGGTAAACAGTACCAGTGGTATCTGTATATGCGCTTATGTGAAAGATATGAATGCTCCATGGCGACACCTCATAGTAGCACTCAAGCTTTCCAATCAGCTGTCACGTGCAAAATTGTTATTTTGGATATGTGGTCAACCAAGACTAATCTACTTGCCTACGACGAAGCACTCGAAGTGAATTCATTTGTGACAAAACGTGAACTGGTAAAGAGTGAGCATTTTGCACCAAATCCGTCCAAAAGAAAAGGTCGACCCGAAAAGGAGCGAATCGAATAACAGCATGCTACATTAGAAGTTGACGCGCCAAATAGTGTTTATCGATGCGGCAGCTGTGGTCAAGTGGGAGACAAGAAGCGTCGATACATCAGTAATGCGCAGCATAAAAGTATACTTTATTTAGTGAGTTTTCAATAGTTTTTTGCTTCTTAGGTAAACTATTTTCATTTTGGTAGAAAAGTTGTGATCCAAGGTAGTATTTTTTCATGAAGAAATGTACATTTTTTCCATTTTCCCTATATTTCTTTTTAATAATTGGTTTCCTGTCCGCGCGTCTGCAATTCTGTTCCGTCGTTTTCATACATAAAGTAATCCTGTGTATGTCCATCTTCAACACTCATTCCCGCGATCGCGTCACATGATTTCACAGCTAGGGAAACCATTGGTTTTCGCAACACGGTGAGCTTGTGCTGATCCACACTCATTATTAGCACGTCGGCGAGCATGAGCTTTGAATGAATGTAGTGAATTTTCGCAACACCGCGACGCTCATAGATTTTGGCAAAGTTGAGACTCACGTTAATGTGTACTGTTATAACGACAAAGCCTGACCCTCGTTGTGACAAAAAGCGCAGCTTGATCAATTACATGTATTCTGCATGAGGCGTCCCTCATGCAAATGTATCTCATAAAACGGTCAGAGAGAGTATCTTACAATCAGCGAGTAGCTAAAAAATAGCGAGTAGCTACCTAAAATACCGCAACAAATTTAGCCTCCGTGGCTGAGAGCGAAACACCACTCTGTTTCCTGACAATCCGGCTTATAGACATTCGGCGAAGAAGTATAGTGGTGCCAGTAAGCGACTTTTTATCTTCTTTTTGAGCAGCAAAGGCTTAAAACTCGAGCGTGATCGACTTATCAAGTCCAGTACTAGCGTTCATCTTGATCCGCATCACAATGCTTCCACTTTAGTAGTGTCCAACCTTTTAAAATGCTCATGCGGCTGACGCGTCGCTTTATTGGTCGCAAACGCGAATTCTGGACTTCGTGCATCGCGCCATCCAAAGTAAACTACCGGTGAACGACTGAAGCTTTCGAGACGTTGGTGTCGATTCCTTCGCCGATATGATATCCGCTCGAGCTTTTTTAAGCATTCGTCACTGGTTGGCTTCCGCATTGAGCTTGCCGATGCACTCGCGATAGTCCTTTGATTGCCCTTCCCTACCGAGCTTGTATGCGTCCGCATCAAGTGTTGTTATCCTCGTGTCAAAATCCTTTGATACTGGTTATAAATCTTGGGTAGATAGCGATGCCATTGCAACAGATTATTGCTTTGCTGCCAACTGTAACGAGGACATCGTCGACGTACTGTTAGGCGTTTTTTGTCATGCTTAAATTATAAACACATGCCGCTGATACACTTCGTCAGTAAGCTTTGCGTATGCTCAAATAATACCCTGCTTTCTTGAATCCGTACAGTCTCTCCGTTAGCTTAAACGCGACTTTGTTCCTTCAACACGTTGATCTCCTTCTGCATACCGCTTGTCACATGCCGAAAAAATCCCGATGTGTATCTTCTTGGCTAGTTTTTACATAGCATTTATAAGGCCACCATTTTTTATCTGCACCACCAACATCGCTCGCTGCAAGTTCCGGAATTACTTTACCATCGACATGTACTTGTTGGTTGCGAAGGTGAGTGATTAGCGCAGCCAAAATCTAGTGTATTTATAAATGAGATGCGCCTTAAAACACCCCACATCTCCTTCCACATCAACTTTGGTTTTAATAATATTTTGCTAAACAGGAGATTTGCACCGACTATTAGCGTTTCACGCTGCACATCACATCTCATTCAATCTTCTTCTCTTTATTGGATATAGCGACGACAGTGCCAGTCTCGCCAGTGCGGCCAATCGTGACATGGTTTCCACCATGCGCACTGTTTTTCTGCATTGTCACGTTGACAACGACATCGGCATTGCTGAGAAGCCTGTCGTTGTCACCACTATACTAACACTCGGGCCGTTCATCGATCGTTTGCGTGCGCAAAATCTTACCCTTTGGGCTTAGAGTTTTGGAATAAGACTGCGTTATACGAGCTAGCATAGATGGGCAGTAGATGTTTGCAAGCCGAACTTGACTAAATAATGTGTCCCCTCCCATCGTTATAAAAACCATCCTACTGTCGGCGACTAACAACACTGACTGCAACATTTGAAAGCATTTTCGACTTGAGTTTAATCATTCACAAACTTCAGGCTCGACTCACTGTCCAATATGCTACTCATTTCTCAAAGATCAGCATCTCGCATGTTCAAGCTGGCGTTAACGCCAATTTTCATCATGTCGCTCTTAATTTAGCCTTCCATGACACCCCTTCTTATTTCAGTTCGACAAATCTTACCGCCGCTTAGGGACGCTTCCGTTTTGACACTTAAATTTCTCCCAGCTACGTCAGTTCTGAAGTCGTTGCCAAACTTCAAGAGTCTAGCCAAACGGTTTCGCAGAATCCGCTCGCCTTTGTCTTAAGTAAGAAAATCGGCTCCATTTTCGTTGTACCTGGCCATCTAAAGCTCATTTATCGCGAAGTGTACGATGTTATCGAGCACCTGTGCGTCAGTACCACTACACATCGTCTGAGCACTATCACCAAGTAACGATAATGCTTCACTTAGCTTCCCTTGTAAGCGTTTTTTTTTTTGTTGAAAGCTTTACAGCCTGATAGGCGATAATGGTTGTCTTGAACGTCTGGTGCAGCCGCATTATGACATGATCAAGCACTGCAGCCTTGCTTCACCAGGCCTCAAAAGTCGTTTTTTTGTATTTGTGCAAGGCCGTGCCACTCAAATGGTGATCAATTTAGTCTGTCATCACGTCTCCGAACCAGCCAAAAACCACACGCCGCTTATAAGCTGACGCATGAAATAATTTCTTCTGAGAACAAGCCTCTAGCACAAGCTCCGAGTCATCAGACTTCCGAACCGTCATTTTTTGTTAATGCTCGTCCAGCGCGCGTTGTCTTGTGCCACCGTGTCTTCTAAGCCTGGGTACGCCGCACGAATTAGTGATGGGCTCGGCATTTTTGATAAAGGAACAAAAGCTCCACTTGCAACGTCTGTATATACAACAATGGCTGCACATGTGTTATGGGTAGCGAGCCTTTGCATGTTCGCCAAATAGGAGCCGCTACGACAAAGAACGCTTTAGAAGAGCTCACTATTTCAATAAAATGGGGAACGTAAGTCTATATTCTCCCTAATTCACAAATATATTTGCCTTCGGTCGATCAGTATTGCAAACACATCACTGGCTCTTTCTCCACAAAAAAGCCTCCAGCTATTGACAACATTACCACAACAACCTCATTATCCGGACTCGACCTTACAAGATTGACGTCAGAATAACCGAAAACGCAAGATGTATCACCAAAAACGACAGCAAAGTCAGGGGTTTTATCCTGATTTAGTGACCTCATCAACAAGGCGCCTTTGTTGATGAGGTCACTAAAATGGTAACTAGGAGGAAGTGGGCAAAGTCATAAGTGAACCGTTTTGTACAGTTCCCGGGTGGGTCTTTGGCCAAATTTATAATGCTAGCTATGTGAGTAACTCTTGTTGCTTTATAAGAGATACAATCTCTGGACAGCAAGCCTATGAATATGAGGAAGGGGTCGATTAAGCTATGGCACCAAGCAGATCGCTTCTTTGCATCAGGCGCTACGAGGACACTCCTCATCAGCAATGATGGACTTCACTTGGTTTAAAAAAGTCATTGCTTTCGGCTATGCGCGTGCTCTGAGACCGCATTTAAGCTTTTTTAAGTACATTCACTCGGTGATGTAAGAAGCCCGCGGCATGAAATTTCCCTTTATAATTCTCTTGCACTGTCACCATCACAATTTAATTTGAAATAATAGTTCTAGGATTGGGTGGACCTACAGGGCATTACAGCCCGAAGCTTATTTACGCTGTGCTTACTGACGTACATGCACCAAGTGCAGCTTCTCAGTTATTTCGCCATATACATCAGCAAACGGATTTGAAATTGTTAGAGCAGCTTTTGCCAAATTTTGTTGATGACAGCACTATTGTGTTTGAAAGGCACTATATTGTAGTATCCATTTGCATCCTTGCTGTTTGTTCTTCACAAGAAAGGGCTGACAGGTATAAATGGCACTATATTTCTATGGCAGCATACAATATCGCTATGTTAGAGTTGTTAGCCAAGGTCAAAGGCCGAATACTCTAAAAGCCCAACGATTTTTAGCAGTCCTTTTGAAGGAGCTGACGTGTGAGTCGCAAATTTTCCCTTCAAGAGGTCTTACAGGCAAACACAAACCACTTGTGGGGCCACCCATATATTGTGAAAATGGAGAGAATGTTTCTCGTGGTCCAAATGACCTTTAAATGGAGCATCATGTGCTTCGAGAAATATATGTGACGTTACTTCGTCGCCATTTTGATAACGACTCAGAAATGACCTGCTATAGTCGACCCAAAATAGGATGTCGTCTGCTCACTTATAACAATGCAACTGCAACAAGTATTGAAAGGCTAATTACTCGGATTCAGCATACTTGTCTGCGATGAAAAGTCGCATCAAAGACGTCAAACTGGCAATCGTCTTGCATGACAGATGGATTCATTCGTCAGAAAAGCTTTCAACTCTACAAATTTATAGTTTGACCCGCGCAAAAGCGATTCGCAAGCACATTGTGTTCAACAAGTTCGTATTCATTGCAAAAATGATACTTCACATAGAATGAAAGCGGTCTTGCCATCATTTGGAAAGTGTGGTGCCTTCTTGTTTCCGTCCTTATATATGCGTGGCACGAATTGATCACAAGCAGCCTAGAGCCCACACGATGTACTTGTGGCTTTTATAGTGCGACTTCTATGACAAGTTTTTTCTTACGTAGTTCTGCTTAGCAGCCTTAAGATGTCTAGAATGACTCTGGATGATTCGCTAATGTCCGTCCGCGTCGATCTGCAATAACGCGAGCCGGTAACACACTCAAGAGCGTTTCAAATGACGCTAGTAGTACAATCTGCTAAGTGCCGGTGCTTATAAATTTCAAGCCAAACTCGGTACTTATATCATTGAATCTCAAACGGCCTTGTCTCGCTCGGCAAAGCCAAGACAGGAGTCTGCAAGAGAATTTTTCGATGCATCTAGAGCATCTTTGTGCTGACGGTTTCAGCACTACGTTATAGGCTTTGCAAGATAAGCATAAATAGCACTGATTTTGTTTAACGGGTTGACTAGATCTGAGCAATGCCTCCGCAGCTTTTGGATTCGTGGAGTAGCCAAAGCCGAACCGGCCTACAACTTTTGTGGTCCGCGCAAACCCCATCGCTGCTCACAAAGCAACAGAGACCTTCAAGGAATACCACCACAGAGGCACATACATTGACGTTGATACCGTGCCATAGGATTTCTAGATGGGTCCAAAAGATCATTTGTTCTGTTTCTAAAACGGTCATAAGTTTTATAGTCAAAGTATGTCTTGGCGGCAGCTCGAAATGGTCAAAAAGATTGCGTGACTACACCTTGACCTGTCAATAGCGCTCAAAAGCCGTAGTAGCATCAGTAACAACTTTCATAGCATACAGCCAGACTAACCTACAGCCGTGGGGAGTATTCGCGGCTCCCTCGTTAAAATTTATAAGATGCCATCTACCAAATCTAGACAACTGTACAATGTACACTCAGACACTTTTTAAAAACACGTCCTTCGGTGTCGGGGTGCTTGTCTAGGTACCGCTGAACTAGTAATCACAAAATCAAGTCACACGAGGATGAGTCCGGAGATTCTAACTCCCGCACAATACCATTGTTGTCTTATTAACGGAAAATCTCACACTGCTATCATTAGAGTGACTTCTGCTTTGTAAGAAGGTACTCCGTGCCAAGCACGTGGTTGAAATCGTGCCTGTTTCCTATACGTGGAGAAAATTTTGTCCGCGGACCACATCCGAAATCTTTTATTATATAATACATATTAAATCTTAAGATCATTCAGGATCTTTGGGCCAAAGCTCAACGTTCGCAGCCTTCAAGGACGATTCTAAACAGCTCTGTCTAATGATTTGATATCCTCAAGAGAGGTATTTGTCTTCAGGTATCCCACTCCTAAGATGCTATCGATTGTTATTACAGCAAATGTCTGAGCAACCTCAAGTTCTTAAGGTCTCTAAGCTGTGGTACTTCTGATAATAATTCCAATTGGAGACTTGGGCTACTAAAACCCACTCGCTAGCACTAAATTGTCTTTAGTGTAGGATGTTGGTAGCTACATGTCTTATGCTTATTACACATCTATTTGGGTAGGGCAGTCGCGCTTTTTTATGGAACTTCCTGTCCATTTTAGTAACCAATCTCCAGCTGGCCATAGTTTCAATGGTACTCACACTTTGAGACGTCTTTGCCGTAGTGTTCAAGCTTATTTGTGCTCGACAGTGAAAGTACACAGTGAAGTGCTCTGCTGCTAGACTGCAAGATAACCAGTGATCTGGGCTAGTATAGGGGCACACGAAACTCGCGACGATCAAAGCAAAAACTCTTTTAGTGTAGTAGCACTTATGTGGCAACAGATAGTTTGTAACGCAAGTAAAATATCTGTTTGAGTTCTTGATGTTTTTAATACTTGAAAGCTGTTTTAACCAGTAAGCTTTCATGCCGTGTCGTAGCGACTGTATGCCAGCCTTAAGGGTGCGCTAAACCTTGTAATTTGGGTCGAACGATGTACTTTATAGCCTGCACTTATGTAGATAGCATAGACACAAAATTTAACATCCGTATCAACTGAAGAGAGACAGTCGATGGTCTGGGAAAACAGATCGCTGAAAGGCATAGCTTGATATTGATGCTGAGATAGTAAATGCTCAATTGCGATCAGAGTGTGTTGCAATTTCTTCCCGCACACTGTGAGGTCGGAGAAGTGTGACTAAAAAGTGATGGTAAAGTTTGTAAGCTCCTAATTATACGATAGATAGCCGCTGATACACGCTGGGCTTGCTATTTTAAAACTGATCAACTCCTGGAGCTGTCCGCACTTGTGTGAATCGTTTAGGGATTAAAAGCTGACAATTTTGAAATTGGTCTTAGCATAAAGCGATAAAAACCAAGTATACAAGGTCAAGCGTACCAAAGTGGCCGCAAAGGCAATACTTGGTCTTATAATTTGATTTCGCAGCTTAACTTAAACGGTTTGGCGTTGAGTTGAGATATAAAAGACTTCGGATGAAAGGCCTGTGAAAACTTCCGGAGCAGGATGGCACGTCGAAAACGAAATCATTTTAGGGTATTATGAGCGAAAACTGGGTAAGACTCTCAAGATTATTCGGAACTTGCGCTTGGTGCGTAGAATGTCAGTTGCATATGACTTTTGACAGCAGGCTCGTGCTGTATGTATTTCCTTGTATAATGAGAGAAACTTTTCCACTGACAAATTGGGATGGTGACTATTACTAGCAGCAAAATGGGGCGACACAATTTTGGACTGTAGTTCGTGACCAAAACGTTTCAACATGAATTGATCGGTAGCACGGCCCGCGGACACAAAAAGGGGTTATACTGGCAGAATCCATCTGATTTAATCGTTGGTAGTTCACGTTTTGCTGCTGTACTCGGCGTACGCTGGAAAACCGGGTGACAAATTTGAATACCGTAGCTGTTGATGCCAATTCGACACTCTCGTCACGGCTACATGAGTATCTTAATTTCTGTGTGTTATACTAGTCGATGCTGAATTAACTAAGGAAATAGTTGCTATATGCTTGTTGCTGAAGTAGTAAAAGCTTGTGTATTCATATTTATTGCCATAGCATAGTTTTTCTGAGTCAAGTTGGCGTAAGAGTAGTATTTTTGTGAGAGATAAGTGAGCCTTGTTTAACTTGCAAGCCACTTTTCACTTGAATCGCCACTCGTATTCATTTTTTTGTTGCCTTTTGCAGTATCATAAAATTGAAACTGCCAAAAGAGATACGAAACGTATTTTTACGAATCATTTGGAGTCAGATCTATGGTGGATGGATAATTGTAACCCACAAGTTCTCTCAATGAGTCCAGAGACAAACGTGTGATTAGAACGATTCGCAAAGAGACAACACCGCAGTATTCGTAGAATGAATAAGTCCGACTGACACCCGAGTCGACTACAAGTTGGTCAAAGCAGACCAAACTTGGCGACTATTTAAAGGTAACCGACGGAGCCGAAGCCTTCCACAAAATAGATCAAGGCAACCGAAGGCAAATGTGGTGAAAATTGTATCTGGTTGTATAAATGGGACAGGATTAAGCACTTCTGCTCAAGTCGAAAATCTAGGAGAATTTTTAGTCGGGGAGCACTTGATCTGACACAATGACAAATTTAACTGCTAATCATCCTTGTGCGGAAGATCTCTTTGTCAATCAGAGGGCTGCCCAAAAGCCGATGTTGTATTGCATCCGAAGCGGGTCTATCATATCTGCTTACGAGAGTTTTTACCAGCAATAAACAATACATTTCTATATATCCTTGCAACTATGAAACAACTAAGTCTGGTGGTCTATGTTGTCAATTTGCAAAACTTTTGCAGCGCTAGTCGTGTTGCTACTAGCACAGGAGACGCCTCAAGTAGAGACCCATGAGATTTAAGCATCTGACAACGCCCAATTTCTGAGATAAAGAAAAAGAACGAAGTTGTCACACTATCCTCAATATTGGTCACGCCATAAGAGAGAAAACTTTGCGCTTGAGACCAAAAGCTTACATTTGAAGAGATTTGTCCGCGAAAATATAACTTCTTTTCTGATCTTCTGCAGGAGCCTAAGATATTATCGCTTGTTCTAAGTCTTTCTTAACCTGTCCAATTATAGATAATGAATCGGTATATGTACATCGCGTTTTGCTGACTGGCCATCAGCCCTTACTTTATTGGCTAGATCATCACCTAGTTTAATCACTTCACATCACTTTCAGCAATTCCACTTCTGTACATTGCCTTGAAAAATGCCACTACTTTACATAATCTTCAAAGCGATCCTGACCATGCGGGATACGGATGATCCCCGACAAATTCAGCGCCGTGGAAGGGCATCCAGCTCCCTATATCGGCCTTTGAGCCTGTAAAAGCCGTGGTAGGACCACCTAGACAGGAAAGAACATGTATATTGTGCAGAGCTGCTGGACACAGTATCAGAACCTGTCTTGAACGGACATATATGCAAGACGTTGCGGCTAGAGTTTTACATACAGTTGAAGACATTCAAATGCTTAGATGATGTAATTTTTACATTTTTAACATACAGGTGTATTACTGGACAATATTCGATATTTCATGGGTAGTTTAGGTAATGCAAAAGTAGACAAAAATACTGATTTACAATAGGATAAGGGGTGAAGGATTTTTATAAGGGATGTATAAAGTGGCATTTATGGAGGTGATGGAAGTTGACGGAAATGGGAATATAACCTGATTGATAGGTCACGGTCAAAAGTGATGTACATATACCAATTCTCTTTAGATATTAAGACCCACTTTGCACCAAAACTCGGCAATAGCGAAATGATGTCACGTTATTCAAGCTGTAATGCTAGAAGTTTGATGCTATTAACCTCATGTACGTGCTCAACCAAACGGGCGACAAGGTTTACTCGAATGTGTTGGAGATCGTGACTGAATTTTAGCTCTGCCTGGAAAGGTCCAGATTACAATTCTGATTCGCTATCACCTTTTTAAAGAAGCGACAGTCTCTACCTAGGGTAAGTTGAGATTCTAGATGACGCAAGTCCTCTAGGGGTTAGCTCAAGCCGGTGTCCGTGAGACGACTCATTGCCTACAAAGTCATTCTTATGTAGAGGAGGCTGACTTCAAGCTGTCGGTCTGCTCATGGCCATATGTCGGCTACTCATATAAGGTGATACCTGCTTTTTGCGTGTAGGGAGCTCCCTGTGACGAATGCTTCTAAGTTTTAGGTGCCGCAAATCTACAACCATCACGTCTAGCTAATACGCGGCGGCATAGTATTGAAAGTTATCCTTAAGGAAGAGGAAAAGGTCAACAGGCTTAATATCGATGCATTTTGTTTGCTATAACACTAATTCATTTGCAAAAGCTAAGCGATATTTGCTGGTTGTTGCTAAGAAATCTATAAGAAGCTTTAGAAAATTTTCAAAGATCTTTATTGACTCCACATCTTCGTTCAATAACGCATAAAGCTCTGCTTTGAATTGTTGTCAGCCATATGATAAGTCTTTTTGTGCACATTTAAATTACATTATCGCTTTTTTGACAGCGACAGAAATGGAAGTTACACTTTCTTATCTCATAGCGATTTACAGGCGTGAAATTTCCCGACTTTTGATCATGCCGAACACTGTTTGGTCTTAGACCTGGAAGCAAAAAAATAGCCTATCATTGGTAAACTGTGACGAATGCTCTACAAAGCCTGGATTGCTGAAATTTCAAGGAATTTTGTTCGCCTAATAAGAGTTTTGGTGAGTCGTAGGCCCAGCTCTGTTCGAACCCATAAAACGCAATTGACAGGGACATTGGTGCGTCAAAAATGGACAATAATACATCGGGATCGATGGATGCAAAGCATAAAGTGACACGTAAACATCTGAGCGGTGCTCATAAGACACAGCACGATCGGCATTCCGTGCTTAACGCTGAAGCAGTCCCTACTATTGTACCTGAAAGGGCATGTAAGCTACAAAGAGTTGCATGTAAGGAAAGCATTTGCAACATTTTAAATTTGCTATGTTGCCCTTTCAGTCCAACGCTGTATGAGAGCCTACCCGTACAACGTGATGCGACACGTAAATATTTGGTTAGTGTTAGCAGATGACAGCATTTGCTGCATGCCCTGTACGACTTAATTCATGGCCAGGCTTGGCACTGCAGATGTACATAGATTGAGGCGCTTTTCAGTGAAAAACACTTGAAGTGATCAGAGTTTGCTTAATAGTACGTAGGGTACAGTCAGTTATAAACCAAGTGTGAAAATTCGGTATTGGAAGAGCAGATTTCTATCTTTATCAGTAATAAAACTAGTTAAGTGGATTACAATGGTCGAATTTGTGACTCAATTTGCTTCAATAAATTACCTTACGAGAGCAAAGTTGCAAGCCATATATAAAATGGCTTCACGTAATTTGGTATGCTTCAAGTATCAGGTCACGTGTGATCGACGTACGTATCAGAGCAGCCGCGATCCGCCCACGCATCGAGTCAGCCTTGATTCGCGAGCCTGATCTCTAAACTGGATTTGTTTGATCAAGCAGATGAATGATTCGATCAAGCATAATTGGTCGTGTGTGCCTAATTGTAGAAATCTGGCATTCGGACGACCGAACCATACGCCGAGATATCAAAAAAGAACACGATTTTTTTACTGTGCAAGTATATTGGTATGCTTAAGGCGGTAAATATTGTTCTGGCCCATGCAGATTCCCGCGTGACACGTACGTAAATATTTACGTCAGCCTAAAGTCAAGATTGGCCAAGTGATGTTGCCTTTTTCGATCCACTTTTCGTTCTATAAGTAGGCAAGCTCCGAAAATTAAAAAATCAAGACACAAAGTTTATAAGTAGCCGATCTGATCTGTCACCTACCTGGCCCATTATCTAATGACTTCCACAAGGTGTTAAATTCTCATCCCACGTCCCGCCAGGACAAACCTAATCAAATTAAATACACTATTTAGTGAAGTGTCACCAGAGAAGTGTAACTAGCCCGACCGGCCAAGACAAGGTAAGACATTTGATGATCCCACGATTATCGAAAAAATTATATCTTAGTTGACAGCCCGGAGTGCAATGTATGGCCAATAAGCTTCACAAGAGCACTTCACCACGATGTATTCCTAGCATCGGGACCAGAGTTGGTACTAAAGATCTCATGTCGACGAAAAGACGCAGATCAAATGAGATCCAGCGACTGACACGCCTTTTAAGTGCAGAAATGCCGGTGTTGCTGGTGGATCGCACAAAATCTACTGATTGGCTGTGCAGAGAAAGGAGCTGTACTAGTAAGAACGACAAAGCCTGTTATTTTGGATTACCTCAAATTCTCTGTCTATGGTTGTGTCGATAATGAAGTATCGTAATTTGTGGCTCGAAACGTAATCCGCCCAAATAAGGCTTTAAAAGGAAGATCAAGAGAAAAAATTCAAGCATCGTACCACCGACGCATGGGAATGTCCAAAACGGACGAGATCTTGGCGGTAAGGTGAGACAAGCTACTCAGTGTTGCATACCGCACAAAGCAGTTCAAAGTAATGTAAGCTTAAGAGCCGTTTGCAAAACTCCTGTGCTCACGCATCTGTGGCTGCAAAAGTTTACTCTCCGGCTTTCGATCATTATTGTCTTCAGCTCGCGGATAGATGGCGGGACCCACGAATTCGTCCCAGACGAATTTCACCATAGAAAATCCAAAAAATATGACAATTTTGTTGCGATCGACGGAATAAGCTGGTAAAGCTTCAATCCGCTCAACATGCCTTATCTAATTCACTTTGACATATGCTTATGCGAGCTGCACTCTCAAAGTTGTCCAGACATTTGCAAATTGTCTTAGGAGTGACGATAAAAGTCAAACCGAAGATCTAGTCGTAAATACGATCAAGGCGTGCTCTATGGTTGGTATTTCAGCGCACGGAGCAAAAGAAAATTAGGTTGTGGAGCTAATTAACATCTCTCTTTCGATTTGGCAGCTTTTGTACCGAGATCAAGAAACTTCAAAGGCCAAGAGCGGATCTATTCCGACTAATCGAAAGCAGCGATGCTACTGGATTGTGCGGATGTGTTTTTGAGCGCGCAACACTTTTGAAATCAAGATCTTGACATCTAAGCGGTTTTACCGCAGCTAGGGGACAAATTAGGAAAGGAACGGTAAGAGCCACGGGAGACCTCCAAAGACATGCCGATCTTGCCTACAAATTAGTGAGCGAGACACTAGAAGCCGACATGACTCATGTTGACTCGTACTGCGAATAAATCTTGCTGAACATTTAAGATCAACTGCTCCTGTGGCAACCCAAAGCGATTACAACTACCACAACGGTTGAATTGCACCAGAGTGCCCCTCGTATGCGTCTGTCGATGTTTTATCAAAAGTTCATTGAGGGATTCTAGGATTATAAAGGTAGAAAAGCATGGTAAATACCGCCTTTTGATGGGATTAGGCACCTGATTAAGAAAAGTGACCTGAGACGAAGAGCTATTGTACTGGTCTTGTGCGGTATCGGTACCGGCAACTTAGCCCAGTGCACGAACTGATCCAAGGGAGCTACCGCGTGTATCTAAGATGCATTACTGTGACTTATTTTTATCTCTCACCCGGAACTACTGCCAGATTCGACGTACTGCCACTGAATTACCTGAATCACTAAGGTTGTGCTACTATGAGAGCTCAATTGCCCAAAAAAATTAGCTCCGTCATTAGTACCAAGAGCATGAAAATCTTTTCATCCAGACGTAATCTGGCCGTTAGAATGAATTCGCTCCGAATTTTGGACGCTGATACGTACGAAGGAGTGTTAATAGAGAGACGGTGAGCAAAACCGCTATTGGCGAGAGCTTTTCTCATCAATGAAGTATTGCCGTTTGCTGATCAAGCGCAGTGCACGAGATGTATGTTGTGATTGTAGCGATCCTCTAGAAAATGACAGCCCATTTAGATCAAAATCCGATCATAATGCCACGGTGGCGGATCAAGACAGATCGGGTCGATACCAATGCGATCGGATAATATCGTGTAGAAATAAGACCGTCCAGCTAGGAGTCCAAACCATATTTAAAAAAACGCATTTAATCAAGCACCCCCAGAATTTATCTCATAACGGCTTGCACTACCACACAAGTTGAAATTTTTAGACTGCCGATGCTGTGTTGTACACTCGTCCAGTCGATTCGTTTCTGTGTTTTCAATCTGCATGAGATTCGTAATACCGACAATGAGATTTACAGCCTCATCCTCTAGTGATACATTTCCTCCGAGCATTAATGCTGCACGCAAGTGCTTTAGCGACGTTTAATTGGGATGTATGCAAAGCACCAAGTCAGGACGAGTTTCGCACATCAATCATGCACATTAGAAAGCAGAGAATACTAGCAAGGGAATGAAGTCGACCGGACAAGCCTACCCTATTCTCAAAAGTCATACCGCTGCGATCGAAAACGAGCAAAACCCTAGTGAGTTTACCAAGATGTTTATATTGTGACGTTGACTTTTTCAAGGAATTATATGGATACTGGAAGCATCCGACACCGAGTTATAGTTTTAGCAACTCCAAAAGAAAGATCAACAATGAAAATGTAAATGTACTCTTACATTCTCTCTATTCATGGGTACCGCCTTTCTCGTTAAGTTGGGTAATTTTGATCAAAAATCAAGATATTAAAAATGCATTGCTATCGTAGAGAATGTACGTGTGACTAATAGACGTACCGAAGTTAGGATAGATACTTGGCTCGGTGCCCTTTCGATGTCCGGACTAGAGGAAAATGCGAGTTCAAATACGGACGTATAAAGGTCTGAGAAAAATAAAAGCATTGAGTAGAAATGTACAATGAGCTATACCTCTAGCTCGCACCGAGCAGCAGCTTTAGCAAAGTCGCTGTAAAAATGCAATCCCGATTAAACTTTCTGCATAAGCTAGCTTATTGTCTAAGCGACGCGATAGCGCATAAGCTTGAGCACTTTAATAAATATCTGGCTTATACTTCACTCAAAAGTTATACTGTTTAAAAAAAAAAGAACTTGGTCAATCTTTCCGAGAAGTAAGGCAACTAGATCGTGGTGCTTAATGATGAACGATCCGTAGAGATCACAAGTGGCTTGAAGCCTAACTGGTCAGCCTTAAATTTTGCGAGAGCATACTCCATTGCAAGTAGTTCAATGTCATCGATAGAGTAGTTTTATCAACGGTGTTAGGCAGCTGATACTAGATCGTGATCATCCAATCCCGCCCCTCGAGTGTCTGCTTACAACAGTTGGGTGCTGATTAAAAAGGTCTAACGCGATGCAGACGATCTGAATGGTTGCTTTAAAACTGGTAAGGCCATTATCGGCAGACGTGAAAGCAATAAACTTACCTTGTAATTAATTGACGCTCGAGTTCCGAGCACATTTTGTATTGCCACGCTACATCAATGCAATTTGCACTAATTGGTATAAGAAACAGAACTTTTTTGCCTGATGAAACAGAGCAATCCACAAGGATCGCGGTATATGTGGTCAACCTTAAAGCCATGCTTTCCATCAAAATACTCTCAGAAGGAATTACTTTCGCCGATGGCTAAAGTTTTCGCGTTAGCGTAAAGCTTTTTCGTGAGCACGCAGTCGAATACTACTCGCCGGTGAGTAACGTGCTTGGCACTTACTTATTTCCGTTAATATAGAAGCGTATGTCTGGGCAACCTCTCTGTTTCCCAATCGTGAAAGCACAGAATTAGCTGTCTCGAATGAATTAAGAGCTATAAAGGCATAAGCAACCTCCCTGAGAGCTTACAACTTTGTGTGCTGACCGCGGGCAATGATATAGCATACTCGTACAAGATTAGTTGATAGCACCTGCCGACTAAGTCGAGTGCAATGTAGCTGTTCATCCATGTTGCTTTGTAGCACACTTTATCTAGGGATCGATGTGTGGCCGCCTTAAGCTAATTGTAAGCGTTTCCATATTTTGATATTCTAGCACAAATTTAGTAGAAGGACTTACTCTTCTAAGTCAATCCCACCTCATGCTATACACAGAAGTAGGCGACAATGCTGCGGCTCTATCAGGTGAGAGTGCCTTATGCGAGTCTCGAAAATCACATGCTAAATTACTTTACCAAAAAGTGATATGTAGCGAATGGATCCGTTTTAGATCAAATTTATATTCCGGGCATCAAGTGTCTACTCGGTGTCTTCTATATAACCACCCCAACGAATGGTGACAAAGACCGGGTCCGCTCTTTAGGTTGAATGATCATTTCCTCGGCTGTGCTTATCCGCTTCACAACCCTATTTAAGTCCTGCTATGAAGCTTAAGAAAAGCATCGACCGACCCAATAGAATTAAGGCTAAACTTAACATCAACCGTACCGATATCCCACTTTGCAAGGGTGAACAGCCAAGCACTATAATCATTTTCAACACAGACCCTTTCCGACCAGAACAAAGACGCCTTTTACTGTTGAGGGTCTAATCTTCTCCTTCGTGAGGTCAACGGCGTCGACGAAAAAGTTTGTGTTGCATCGGTGTGGCCATGACAGTGCGCTTGCGCACCGACATTCACATTTTTTTAGTCCCCGCTCAATGGAACATATATTTCCTTGCGTGGAACAGAAGGGCATCACCTCGGATGCCTTGATCCCTGATAGGCTATGCCACGCCAAACGTATATCCACAACGAGCGTTGCTCAGTGAAGATACGTTTCACTCCATTTACATCGTCAGGGTTGTATATGGAATACCTCACCTTACTAGCAAGAAGCTTAGCGCCTTTAAAGAAGGTCAGTCGTGTCGATCGCGACATGTAGCAGTGCTGTCTTTTACAAGCACATTGTAGTGGGCATCGTGCCACTCCATGCGCAGTCATAGTGGCTAGACAACCAATCACGAAATATAGCACCTGTGGTATGCAGCGAGTGTTGTGTCTCACGACAATTCTCAGTGCTCTAAGTACCAATCCAAACGCAGAAGAAAAACCTTTGCCGAGACGGAATGACAATGCTGCTTGCTACGATCGTAAGTCAGTGAATAAAATTTTTGGTCTTTTGGCCTTGACATCAACTATATCCATTTCGACATTTCACTTTCAATTTGTTGAGCAACCTGGTCCAGTGTACGCTTTGATAAGCTTTCTACTTTCTTGTGAAGATGGATTAGTGACTCGTTAAAGGTTTGTAAAGAGCAGCGTGGGTGACATCCAAGGCTTTTGATCTTCAAGGATTATACCTCGTTACGATCAAATAGCGCTCGACACTATCAAAATCAAAAAAAATCACATTTAAACTCACTAACGTTCTCGGTACACTAAACCTGTTCCTGCTGCTAAAATGTCAGTGAGGATGTGTTTTTATGACTTCAGCATATAGATGGCTTCCTTCTCAGTGAAGCTTTGAATGTAGTTGCTAGAAGCCTTGAGATCCTACACGGTTGCCACAACAACCAGCAGCCCAGTTTTGCAAGTACGAGACGTAGTATAGATCACGGAGCTTGTCGGTGAAAAGTAACGTCATTCTTCAGTTTCATTCAAATTGAAATCTTCCTTAGCAGCGCCTTATGGACATTGCCGTTCTTTCGCGACATATCAAACAACGTGGCTATTGTCAGGTGTCGACTCCTTGAACCCTGGCGAGCTCGTCGTAGGGGGCATCTTAATTTTGCATACCAACGATGGAACATTGATGAAAGCTTTCCCAGCTTAAGAGTTGATATTCCCAATATCAACATGTCTGAGATCATAGAGACTGGACTTCTTGATGAGTGCACTGGTCTGCGTGACTTCCTCAAACACTTCTGCCTGAAAGCTGAACTTGACATGTCTTGCCGCTTCCATAGCATCGTGAAAACAGATTGGGTATAGACATGATGCTTTCGTCGTGCCCGTTCTCGTGTACAGTCTATCAACAAAGACGGTGACCACCGCCTCACCTGAGAAATAGCTACCGGCCATGGCAAACAGCAGATTTTATACCTCCCCAAAAAAATCCATTATGTTATTTTTACCTGAGTGGATTGCGAAGAAGCGTGACTTAACAAGATACGCGCAGTTCAGCGGCAAAAGGACTTCCGTCAAATGATCCGGATCATCCTAAGTGCAGAATACCGCCAATAGTGAGATATCTCATGAAAGTACATATTCGCATGCTCTTCAGCCTGATAGATTTTGTAGCGCCACTAGATATTTCTCCTTTCGCAGCAACACGAACATCATGTTCATTGCTACCTCTTTGATTCACATAAATAAAGTCCTTAGCGGCTTCGGTTTAAGCAAAGCATCTGCTTGGCGCATCCACAGACTTTGTTTTCTTCCGTCCATATTGCTTTAATAGATCTTTTTTCTAATTAGAAGTGCCATTCAAAGCGCACTGATTGCGTTGGGTGCTTGTGCAGCACAATGATGCTTCATCGGGACTAAGCGCGACCATCAGCTGATTTAAAATGTTCTGTATGCAAAAAAAAGCTGAGCATTCTGCTTCTTCCCCACAAAATTTCAGTCGAGGTGACCAAGAATTACATAAATTACAAGGTCTACCCGGTCGAGCGGGTCGACGTACATATTTGGCTTAAGGAAGTGTAAGCTCATGTTCTGTGCTCCTCTATTTTTTTTCTCAGATTCGATACGAGTCGTAGATCAACATCTTCTTGACTTTGAGTATAATTTTACGTGACATGGCAACAACGACAAAATCTAATTTTATTCTTTCAAAAGTAAATTAGTTTCTCTAGATTTATCAATATTACCAAGAAAAGTTGTAACATAGTAATTTCTACTACTATGCATTAAGCATTGAAGCATGTATAGATTTGTTTACTCCTTCGTATTAGGTACCGCCTTCTTCTCGATGTTCAAAGCAGCTGATGACTTTCATCACACAGTGTGACACACAGTGGATACGCAAAACCTGGTCGCGCGATAAAAAATGCTTGACTTTTACTCCGAAAGAGGAAGGATAAAACTCCAGTTCGATTTGACTGGCTGATAAGACAAATAGAGACGACCTTAAATTGATCTGGCTGGAATATGTAAGCATTTTGGAAGCACATAGTCATTTCTTGTCCTTGACATGGATAAATATAACCCTATTGTGGGCTTGCCGTAGCCAAAGAAAGGAGTACTAATTAAATAGTGGGGCAAGGAATAAATTACCATTCACTCAATACTGCGCAACACGGCTTAAAAGTCGTTTTCCCACCCTATTCCTCGCACGACTTCTTTGAAATCGATGCCGTACGCAGTAACAGCCCCAATCAATATAAAAGATATCGAAGGTAGTGACATCTCAACCAACTTTGAGGTGACGTTGTCTCCAAAGTTATCCTTTGCAATTTTTTAAATTCTACTGGAAGTCTCGGCTACCGAGTACACAAAAGATAGCGCTTTAAATGTGGGTAACTTTCTGCACAAGTAATGTCACTAATTGCGGCTAGCGAAGATCCGCAAGCAGGTAGTTTGGGTCCACAAGACACAGTAAGTAATTCAGTCCCATAAGAGAGTCTCCAAATTGGGTGTACATAGCTTTGTTAAAGAAAACGGGACGTGAAAAAAATTAATTTGTGAGCTGCACGAGCAATGCAGTGGCTTACAAGGGTACCTGATAACTGTTAAACTAACCACTTATTGTGTCATGGCAGGTTTATTTCGCTGTTTTTGCAAGAGAAGAAGCAAGAAAACAACGCGATTTTTGAAACATTTTACGTGATAAAGCATGCAAGTCAGAGTGACCGGAATATTGACAAGGTTCTTAGAGAGGCTCTGTCGATATGAGCCTCGTCTTAGAACGAGAAGTAGGTCCTATGCACAAATTGACAAGTATCACAAAGCTACTCTGCTTGTTTCTATTTTCTCAATTGAAAACACAATGAGATACTGAAATGCGAAGAGCATGAGCTAAAAATAGGTAATATCTTGGATGTGGTATTCCTTGAGATAGAAGTTCTACTTGAAGGTAAGTATTATCCTCAATTCTACTCGTAGATGTCTCCGAATACCCTTTAAGGGAGCGTACGTTGGGCCTTCGAGTAGAAACTACGAAGAGTATGACGGAAATCTTTTTTAAATGAATGCTCAAATGTAGTGTCCAAAGAGCAATTATCAAAATCACCACCCGACAAAGAAGGTAGGAATGATCTTTTACATGTATCAGGCGAAATGTATACCAAGCGATGGCCGTTGCCACAGAGATACGTGCGCATATTAATAATCGTATGCTAAATTGCATCGCCGGGTGTCGAAGTTCTTGTATTTTTCATCGAGGTTTTGTGCTCGTCATCAAACAAATAGTAGAATCAAGTTCATAATCGCAACAAGCTCAACAGTGCAGGTACCTATTTTGAAGAAGGACCTAATGCATGACATTAAGTGAGCTAATTTCGAAATATGTCAACTACCCAATACAAATCTGGGAATTTGACATACCTATTACGAGGATTTACACGTCAAGAGGCATGCTATAGTACAGAGGAAAGCTTTAAAAAGCCCGGTGGCTATTTGAAATTTGGCCACACAATTTGTTCTTTTAACTTTCGCAATATCTCGTCTATATCCACTCTGAAGAAGACCAGACGTATCTTGAGGCCCATTAAGCCGTTTTTGAGCTAATAGTGACTAATCACGTTATGCTAACATCGACAAATGTTTTTTACAGCAGAGTAGACTAACACCCTCGGCTTTGGTGTGGAAGTCATAGGGCTTGATCAGGCTCGAAATAAGTGAAGGCTGTCTTGACATGAGGAACGCAAAGTCGCCGAGGATGCGATAGGTCTAGCTAGTTATTATTACATGTACAATACTGATTATGTGATCCACGAATCTATCTACAGTCAATTTTAGAAAAAAGTTCAGTGATGCTAAACGATTGAGCAGCAGAATATTTCGAAAACAGAAGTATCCCTCAAGTTACTCTTTTCGCATGAGGAGCGAGACAAAATCGTTAAGCGTCATTCGCTTCGCTTTTGGCGATGCCATCGATTGTGCATTTACTGCAACCTGATAAGGATGGTTCTAAGTTAAACATCTAACTTTAGCCCAGACAGTCAAAAATTGCCCAGCAGAACTACTCCGTACATAACAAGAGTTACTTGCCATAAAGTATGCATATCAGGAATTCCGAGTATCTTTGTCTGGTTCTAAGCTGTTCCGATCATGCATCTCTTTTGCCGGCAATGATTTTGCCTCATTAACCAACAAAAAGGCAACTTGGTTGTCATTTCACGCAGGAAATAAACCTCCGCGTAAAATGAAAGCCTGAAAAATTCACTAAAGTTGCTGATGCATTTTCGCGCAGAGTAGATTACGAACCGGACGGTATCAGCAACGTCAGAGATCAATTGACGAACTAATTTGTCAGACATGTGAAAGAGCTGAGTGCAAGGCAAACCTAATTTGAAGCCATTCATAAGCCTCTCTGACAATTCAAGGAATGAGGGAGGCCGTAAGCTCCCTGAACTCATGTGCACAATAATGATCTTTTCGCATTACTGGCTTGCAAGCAAGAAAGCGCGATTGCTGACAAAACTCAAGCACGCCGAAAGGAACGTTGCTTTTACATGCTCCTTAATGTGTTCCCGGAATGCAAACCCTTCTGGTTAAGCTGCTTTACGTAGCTCTTGATTAGGTATGAGAGTGCGATCGCCACACACACACCTGATTATCTGTCATCAAGGCCACATATGTGCCCTTCTTTTGAATGAACGATTTTGATTTTTCCTGAAAACATTTTAGCTGGACCGGCTTTCACCCCACATATGGTGCTACCTGCGCCTGGGCTTTCAAAGCTGTTAGTATAAATCTAACTTGTAACGCTCGAATGCCATGACGTATTTCAGCTGCTTAGTAACAGCGGCAGAAATTGCAGACGCCTTCTAGGTCCATCAATACCAGCAAGCCTTTTGAAAGTGAGAACTGTTTGCCCGACAATTGCGAGAAAGCGGGTCAATTTAGCCTGGAACCTTTCCAAAAATTCAGGTAGTCAATCACCCCGTGCAGGCGCAGTGCTGATTGGAAGTGCTACTAAGTATGACGGGATCTTGCATAAACAAGTTTCAGCGACCCAAAAGAATCAACGTCTGCAGCAGAAAGCAGTCTAAGACTTGTTTAATTTGATACAATGTAAACCGGTGTTAAATTTGGTCGGGGGCATGTCGTGCCCCAAAGGTCGCTCATTTTCACAACAAAGCTTGGCTAAATGTAACGGCTCTCGTGTAAAATGAAATTGAATTAATATTTCTAGTCCATTGATGTCGATAGTCATATCTCACGGTTTCCTAAACCTTCTTTTTAAATCAGTACACTTACAAGCATCTGGTGTCATACAAAATTCAAAAAGAAAAGACATGAGCGACACCATTCCCCAGCCGCCCGTGCCCATTGCGGGGCTGCACGGTGAGAGCAAGAGCAACTTTGGAGAGGATCTGGACCTTGACGAGCTCATTGAGCGCAACCATTGCCACGAGGATTATTATAAAGTGGAAAAGTGCCTCGCGGACTTTAATCGCGACTGGAGAAAGTGCCAAGAGCAAGTCAAGAAGCTTAAGCAGTGCAATGACCGCCTCAACCAGCTGCGCAAGGCGCAGGAGGCCACAATTGGCAAACACTAATGGCCTTGTTGCATGCTTTTTGCGAAATTATTAAATGTCCAATCTCATGACAGGCACTGCAATGTTTCCCCCCATGTCCTCTAAAACAGGTCCAGACGATTAAAAAGGAGCTTCGACCGTTCGATTTTCGCCGCCCGATGCACCGTCAGCGTTAGCGTCGCCCTCTGGAGCATCTTCTTGATCCTCCGACACATACCAGCCGTCCATAGTATCAATGTCCATTGCCGTGTCCTCGTCGCGGCTTTCTTCCTCCATGGCCAGTCGAGCGTACTCGGCTCGGGCGTAGCGATCCCAGTCTCTATATCACAATAACAATCACTAATGAGCAACAGCGTTGCAATAAATACCCTAAAATTACAATATACATACGTAAGTTCTGGCTCCGCGAGTTGCTGGCGCAAAAGAAATGGGTCACGTTGTTCAAATTCAATGAACTTGCTGAGGTTAAAGAGCACATTGAAAAAGACGCCGGACACACGAATTTTATCCGGACGAATAAAGTCCTTGTAGTAAAATTCGCCCTCCTTTTCAGGATGCAACAAATCCGACATCTGACATAAGATATCCTCAAATGGCACCACCTCGTGACCAAGACATCCCATGCGGTGGATCTGACGTCGATAAAATATCGCCAATTCATCGGCGCGCAGCACGCCATCCTCATTCGTGTCAATGAGCTCAAACCAATATCGAACGCTGACAGGATTAGATTTATCTTCTTCCGAAAGCATAAAATCTAAAGCCATAAAAGCAACTTGGTTATTAATGAAAAGGGTCGCGTAATTTGAACGCCACATACAAATGAAGTCTTCATAGCTCATCTTCTTTTTTTCCTCGGCGTTAAGAGTCTGAATGCGAGCAAATGGACGCCGTCCCCGTTCAAAAATACGATCTACAATGATACGTGTGAGGGCATGGCCACCATAGCGCACGAGGTCGTCAGGACTTAAAAGAAAGTCATGGTCGGTGTCCAGCTCCCAGAATTTACAATACAGCACGTAAAAATGCTCATAGGAGAAATATGAGTTCACCTGTGACCGGCAAAGCAATTCAGCTTGAGGTTCCTTCCATCGTACATATAACAGGTTCACACATTCACGCACCTTGTTAATGTCTTCCTCCTCATCCACTGTGTTAAATGCGCTAATTAAATTGCTGCGTCTCAGCTTTCGCAACGTAATTCGACCGCTACTGTCTCTATCAACGGAGTAAAATATCCTCACAACTACCGTCAAGGCTGTAATTGGGTAGTCACAAGACAGCAAACATCATAAGCGTCACACATTCGCTTACATACCAGCATATTTCGTACCGTATTTTTCCTGAAACTCAGGAGTTCCACCAAGAAACTCAAGACCAGGATGATACTTCAGTAGCTCTATTCATAGATATCATACAAACCAACGTAAAAGCCTTTTAGTACTTTGTAAACTTCATAGCCTCAGCTCAAAACGCACCATGTAAAAAGGGAGCAAAATCGTCTCGCTCTATATAGTCGTTTTTTGGATGTTTTACCTGGTAAGGAATAGCCGCAATACTTGTTAGCTCCTGAAGCGTTCAAAGTACATCATGAAGCACAGTCACATACTACTCTATAAAATCGTTCCGCACTATCGCATGGGGCCATCTCGCGCATCCAGTAACTCTCAAAAATATCCTTAGTTATGCGGCGGGACACTACATTGCCCTCTGCGCTTGTGGGACTACCCGTGCTAGATGCGGCTTCCGCGGCCGGACTGTACGGCGGTTTCAATGTTGCCTCTTCCGCTGCTTCACAAGTCGCAAGAATGCGTCTGAAAAAAGGCGCATTGAAAAACGATGGAAACCCGCAGAGGTCCTTCGTGATGGCTACAAAATCCTCGACCTTCATACCCTCTGGAAACTCTCGAAAACGGGCCTCAATGTCTATTGCCTTGCGAACCATAGTGTCCGTAGACAAGCCACGCAGTCGACCGCGTCTCATTTCACCAGGCGTATAAAACCTGGGGATCTGAGCGAATTTTAAAGTCTTGTTAGCCGTGGGGTGATCAGACTCACTAACTACTCCCTCTTCGACCTGCAAATTTTCCTTCACCTCCTGCTGCTGTTCCCCCTCCATCATTTCATCCGTGTCAGCAATTGATGCGTCTATAGCAACATCTGAAGCGTTTTCCTGGTTCTCTACTAGTAAAGCCTCGTCAGAACTCTTTCTGTCGTGACCACTAACGTCCTCGCCGTCGTCACCAGTCATGTCCACATCGTCTGACGGTGTTGCTGTACCTGCAACTACAGCCTCATCCACTTTGGTCACTTCAGCCTCAGCTATAGTCGTATTTGCCCCAGTAGCAGCGTTGTGAAGCTCATCGCCGAAAAGACTGACGAGATGCTGCTGCCGCCTGCGCGAGCTAGGACTGCCGACGGATCCGGGACTGAGTAACCCTAGCTGATAATTAGGCGGTCGCTTGGGACTGCGTGAGGGCGATTCAGCCCCAGTGCTAATCACGTTGCCTGTGGCCAGCAGCGTGTCCAAATTAAGCTCTTTTCCCTGGCGAAGGTCGGCCACCATGTTTTGAATCATCTCCTTCGTACAATCCACGTTGAGCCACTGGCGAAACAATTCTTCCATTTTCATGCGGCCTGCAGGGCACAAATGGGCACTTTCAATTTCCGACAGCCGCAGTGAATCGAAGCCCGCGCCACTAGAGTTTGTAGGAGACGCCATCGCGGCATCTGAAGTCTCCACTCCGACAGTCATATCAGCAACGTACTTGAAGTACAGCCTGCAGTTCGAAAGATGGATGATACGAAGGTCGTGCGGGTAAGAGTGAGCGTACACTAAGGGGGAAAGCCACGGGCACAGATATCAAACTTCTTCTTGTCCTTCTTCGTCCGACGTCTATTCCTGCAAGTGTAGGCCACACTAAGAACTTCACAATTGGTCGAAAGGGTGATGAAGGTTAAAGACGGGGATACTTATTGACTCAGAACTTAAGGTATGCGTGATACACACAAATCAAATCATCACGCTAAAGACGTAGTAATTTAAAGTTCCTACTTTTGGAATTATAACCTACCCTGCCCTACTCTCGCTCAAAAAGATCATTTTCGCTTGATATTTTTATCATTTTCAAGTATACCCAGAAATACTGCTTTATTTGCTTTTTTGACGGCAAGGTGGAATCATCCGGTTGTAGGGCATATACCATCATCGCACTGTACTACCTGCCATTAATGTGTGCCAACTTGATTTGCAAAGACAATCTTCTGTGATGTAAAGGAACAGGGGCAATTGCAGTTATTTTACCATAGTTATTGTAATGCTCCTATTGCTGGACAACGCCAAAACGGCTTGCGATATCTTGGTTTCGAAGTCTCATGTCGAGCCAGGTAAAGCCCTGACGAATTGTGCGTTTAGTACATTTCATACCGAGACGCTATAAACCAATGTATTATAATAGCGAAAAACGACGGCATTAGATACCTTGCAAAACTGCAGCCTATCGAAGAGCTTTTGGTGTATGGCATCACGTGCTGGCCGCATTACAGGCTTTTGTGGAGTGTTTAAAATTTTGATTCTCTTATAATTCCTTAGCTTGAAGCTTTTTTGCATACGAGCTTCTTAATACATAGCAAACGGCTGAGAACGCGAGCCAATCTCTTGTGATGTCCCTCGATGTAGACGATTAACCAATGCAAACTATGAGCCCCTGACAATTAGCTCATTTACACTGATCATAAAGCTCTTATGTGCTAAACGATTCGTTGATCCCGAGGGATATCGCTCATCCTACGCGAGACATTCGAGTAAAAAGACAAAACTTTAGCACCATTTCTGCCTACGATAATCTTCTTCTAAGTCATGAACAATGAGGACACAACTGTACTGGTAGACTATGTCTCCCTCCTCAGCTTTTGCCCGTGTAGACATCAAACGCCTAGGATGGTTTGTCATCACTAGCACCACTAGAGGGTAGGCTGGTTGATTGTGTCGTAACGTGCACTTGGATGCCGTGATGACGTTTTCGAAGAACACAAATCCCAAGAAAGAACTATTGCTTCGCAACATATCTGTGTGGCCTTTGTTTAAAGCTGTAGAAATTAGTTAAGATGATCACTACTTCGTGTCAGAGAGTCGAATATACCTCTCACGGCGGTCTGTCACCAAGCAAAATATTATTAAAATGGCTATTGATGTCTTAAGTGCTATCAGATGCCCCAGCAGCGTTTTGCTGTTTGGCCTTAAACTAGCTCTTTCGCTGTGCAAAGAGCGACAGTAGCCCCCCCCAGAAGTTTTATGAAGCGAAATAATCACGTCACGTTTTAAGAAGCTCTTAGCGTCTGGAAAAGCAAGTGACCCGTCTGCTCCACAGTCGAGTCGACCGCCGAGCAACTCAACATGAGATGTCCGAGCTGAGTCGGTGACTTTTACCTTTTTGTGTGCATGCTATGCATCCCTTGTCGTCTTCAAACGACTTTTCTCGATGCCATATAAGTGTTTCGTAAGAGAATACCGGACTCAAATTTGAGGCTTTAAATAAAAGATATTTGAGCAATTTTCTTTAAAAAATCGGCCGTATTAATGCTTCAAAAAGCTAACGAAGCTGTACGGGCGCCTTTTCTTGATAAAATAAAGGTACATTATGTCCATAGATGCTTGATTTGCATTATTGAGTGTAATTTTAAGCACTGACAGCTTATTAAACGGCGAACGTAGTTCCTTAGCTCATTTACGACGCAGTGTCTACGATAAACTCTCGTCTTCCCGTGCTGCCATTTTACCGGTAAGCCAAAGCTTAAAACAAGCTTACGGGTGCCCGAAGGTCCGTTTTTACCGGATCGCTCTGTAAAGGAGCTGACGAGTGAACAGCGACTTGGCCCTCTGTCTGGACTCGCAGGCCATCACATACTTATCCATGCTCTTGTACATGGAGGACTGCCAATATTTACAAAAAAACGAGAAAAGAAGTCCTCGCCTAATTGAATGCTAGTTCAGGTCCTTGGTGTTAGAACAATTACTTAGGATAGATTTGTCGGAATGACAATATAGTGAAGTAGATTGTATGCCTAGTAATAGCAATGCAGCTGCAATTGCTATTAATATGTTAAGCCGCTATATTTGGTATATTGACCAGCAATGAAATTGTCGCACCTAGGACTCGAAGTTTGCATCTGTTTATGCTTAATGTATCTACTCGTCAAAAAAGCTTTAAGGTCTGCTGATATGGGCCTATCAATAATCTGGCTGCACAAAAGCACATTGGCAAGGACATTTAGTTTGTGCTTGCCAATGTGCTCTTGCGCATGATCAAAGTAGAATGCATTTAATACCGTCCTTATAGACGCATGGTCGGATTCGACCACAAATAGATTGGAGCTTAGATGAATTATCTAAAACTTTACCAGTGTGTACATCGTGGTAGGAAATAATGATATAAGTAGTCTTAAACCTCCTGAGCTGGAGCTTGATGACTGATTCAAGCCTGAAAACAAGTTGGAGAAACGAGCAGCCGCAGCATCTTCGGAAGCTTCATAAATTACGTTATAAATCTTTGTCTTGTCCGGCAAAGCCAGGGTCGAAGCCTGCTCAAGATTTTCCCTGAAACTATCAAACCATCGTAGTGCTGGCTCTCCCAGTGTTACTCAGCTTTTTACCAATAGAACGGACAAAGAGTTTGATATTTAAATCAATATAACGAAACATTGCCTGGAAATAATGAATAATACTTTAAAATTATACTTTTTATCTATCTTTTCTATAAATATTAATTGAGACCTGTATAGCTAGCACTGTACTCGTGCAAATAATTGGTCGAGTCTAGCCACTTCTATCACATCTTTTGGGTACGCAACGTAGGCCAGGTCAAGACGGCTTCTACTTTTTCGCGTTCTGCTCATACTCTATGGCTGCTTTATAGCAGCCAAGAATTTCGATCAACTCTACCGCAAAGATGCATTTGCCGATTCCGATATTTAAATTATCGATCATCATGGCCTTAAAAGCTTGTTCAATGTAACCTCCAGAGTCGATTGATCTTTTTCAGCGAGACTTTTGATAAACATGTTTTGTGTATATCTGGGGGGTCCTATTATAGATTAACATTACTGCGATTATCTGGACGCTTGATATACACAGTGTCATCACTAACTGCTCTTGTAGCATGCGGCTATGAGTACTAACAACCTCGAATATTGTATCTGAATCACCCATTAAAAGCCATCACCACTATCTGTAATCTTGGTAGGCGATACGTATTTCATTCTTCTATGAAATAAATTCTAGTGCAGGTACGCTTTTTACAAGCATGGAATCGTTGCTACTGTTATTCTGGGCTTCGTTTTCAACCTTCCGCCTTTCAGATCCCATTGTTCATGTAAAAAGTGGCCACTTCCTGGAACGATCATTTTCACTTGTATGGATACCATCCTATATACCGAATTTCTAGAATCCTTCATGATCTCCGAGCTCACGCGGTTTATAAGGCCAAACAAAGTGATTCTCGTCTAAATTCGAGGACGAATCGATATCCGGAAGAAAGATCTCCATTTTACAAACCACCTTAGACATGTCTCTGGCTTACACTTAGCTAAGAACGAATTAAAAGATCCGGAGATAGATTTCGCAGGTAGTGTCAGTAGCAATGAGCTCCTTGGTGTTTAGTAACACTAAAACTTTTGGTAGTGCGTCCAATTGACGCGCACCTTTTCAGACACGACGACCAGTTGGTTTGTCAATTAAATATAGAATTAACGGCTGTTCGTTTGTCAATTATGAGACACCCAGATATTAATCTCGTATCACGAATCTTTTCTCTACTTGTGGATCTCCACTTACAAAACATCTTAGTTTGCACTTGGTGATACATTGCTCTTTTACTGTGGACTATTCCTTCCTTTGTGGCTTGCGAACCTACGCTATCCGCTTGCGTGACTTTGCTACTCGCATTATGTGATCTATGGCTACCCCAGTTGTCGAACTATATACCCTATAATAAAAAACCTAGCTTGGATGGCCTCCAGTGATAGACATCGTCTTCATAAGAATACAAGAACCTTCGATACAATCCATATTGCTCTCGGGCCCATACTTGATCATGCTTTCTACAAGGAATGCGTACGCAAACTAGGGGTAGGAAAACAACTCACGATATCCCTTCTGCGCAAAAATTAGCAGCTAGAATATATGATTTTGCCTAGTCAATCGATCCAGGACTTTTGGGTGAGCCATTATATGCCCACGGTCGAGTAATAAATTGGCCAAGTCAAGGAAAAAAATGATTTTGTGTTTGCAAAAATCTCACATTACATAGTCAGGTCTACTTTAATTATGTGAGCGTCTAAATTTGGCTCAATGACCAGTCTAATAAAACCCAAGTTATTTTCGCTATTATCTCTTTGGGTATCAATTGGCCTGAACAATTGTTTTTTTTTACCAGCGTGCAAATTTTCATGACGCGCCAGAGCGTATAAAGACCCGAAACATTTCTTGCGCTCATACACTTGCGCGTACAATCACCACCTTACTTCTACTGGATACATCTTTAGAGGCTTAATGACCTCGAGGGCTAAGACGCCACGGTGTGTTTTAGAAATACACTTAAAATGAGGACAAACTTCTTTCTCATTAGGGCGGCTCGCCCTTACTGGTGGCCACCGTTTTCCTGGACCTGAGAGTACGGCATCTAGCAGCAAATTTGTTAAGATCTTGAACAAAAGAAAAGGTCTACATTGTCAGCCTTGTTCTAAACAGACATCAAACATGTTTGCTACGTTATCGTGGTAAAAGTAGCGAATGTTCTTTTGCCCGACGGCAGCTTAGTTTATTTAAGCTAGGATTACATCAGCGGGTCTATAAACACAATTTTGATAGGACCTAGCCCAGGCATACTTAACAAGCGAGCATGCATGTGGCTGTTCCTCTCAACGAAAAGAAATGCGACTCACCTCACAAGAACTTGGCTAACAATCTGTGCCGCTTATCGCAAGGTGAGCACTCCCTTCGGTTATCCATATCGTGACTTTGTCGAGGTGTGACAGCCCAATAATAGAGGCCGTCGACTTTTTAGCTAGTGAGCATAATCGTGCTTGCTGCCAAGAAAGCGCTGGCGGAACTCAAAATTCGCTGCTGGAAGGAAGTTGCTTCTAACTGATCCTTCAATGCCACCAAGATGCAAAGCACTTAAGTGTAGTGGTTACAACGGACAACTGGATACATTCTTCCAGATAGATAAGTGCGAACGCCGTGCGCACATGGTCGTATTGTCATCTCTGACCCAGAAGCAAAAGCTTATCATTTCAACTGTGGAGACCTTTTTGACTATTAGACGGATCGGCTTGAACCCCACAAATAGTTCTACTGCATGGGCTTCTTAAAGCCCGTTTTGCTGATGCACGAAGACATAACATTTGTTCGTATCGAAACAACAATGTGTAGTAATGTAGCTGCTTGGCAGTAGAAGGTCTGCAAATGCATCCAGGCCCGTAGACGCCAGCAAATCTTCAAGCAGTGCGGACTGCGCATTCTTAAGATGCAAGATAATGGTAATATTCATTTTAAATTTTTTGTGTGCAATTTTTTTTTATCCTAAAGGATTGTTGTGTAGTATAAAGCTTAATTTATATGATCAGCATTTATGTTTTGGTTCTACTTATAATAATTAGTAAGCGCAACTATCGCAATCTAGACAGACTATAAATCCTCTGAACTACCTCGGCGGTATGCATACCGGTACATCTACCGGGAGTGGTTTCTGAAAAATGCACTACAAGAAAATTATTGTAACCGATGGCATTGTCGTCACGTGCCATAAAGAATGTCTCATATCAAGTACGTCATAGCAAGCGATGACGCTATTTTTTACAAATAACGGCAATGCACCAGATCATTTACCAGATAAAAAGGGCAAGTTGGAGATATTTCACTGACTTTTACAGATCAATCATTGGCTGCATCCATGACTAAAGTAATCCCATCGGGAGGGATTATTAGCGTGTGTGCTCACTATACTGTTGCGAAGCTGAGGAATTTCCTGACAGAGATCTAATGACACGCCCAGACTACCCATCATTCTTGAATCTTCTTCACTGCAGCTTCGTCAGTAAAACATGACGGTGCAGGGGTGCAAGCCCGAAACGGCAATCTCTTCCTCCTCCAGTGAGAAAGACGACGCACCATTCGTGTACGAGACGCCCGGCTACTTTGCCGACGACTCTCGCGTGCCAAAGTGGATTCAAAGCCTTGCGACTGATCTCTTTGTCTTTGTGACCATCCACTACAACGTATGGGCCGTCCCGTTTGGCGTGCTCTTTTACTACCTTTACACAATCGGGTATGGCTACGTTCCCACGGCGCTCGTGGTGCTCTACCTTCCCTCCTTCCTTAGTGGTGCCCAAAAAACAGCCAAAGGAAAGTTTTGGCCAGCCTTCCGTTCCGGTCGCATCTGGGGGCTCATTGCCAAATTCCTCGGCATTAAAGTCATCCGGGAGCAGGCGCTAGACCCCACGAAAAAGTACATTTTTGGCTGTCATCCGCACGGTATCGTCGTGCTTTCGCGGGTTTCTACTTATGGTGGCAATTGGGAAAAGGTTTTTCCAGGCATCCATACTCGCGGTACAGTGCATAGTTGCGTGTGTTGAGATCCTTACTCTTTTAATAATGGATTGAACCTTTATTTCTACAGCACTGGGAGCGTCAACTATGTTTTACGTCCCATTAGGCCGTGAATTTTGCCTGTGGCTTGGTGGTGTCGATGCCTCGCGCTCTACAGCCTACAAGGTCTTGAATGACGGCACCAGTGTTGTCGTGTACCCTGGGGGTGTGCCGGAAATATTCAAGACGGACCCCAACTCGAAGGTGAACGAGCTTGTACTTAAAAAACGACTTGGTTTTGTTAAACTAGCAATGCGCCATGGTGCGGAGCTTGTACCAAGCTTTGTGTTTGGCGAGAAATGGCTCTATAAGTGAGTAGCAATTGGCTTTCTTCCGGTATTTTCTATTAATGTTGCCAAAGCTGATCAATCTTTTGGTTGAGGCAGCATGTGGAACCCTCCGCAAGGTGTGATTGACTTTTTTCGCAAGACGCTGAAGATTCCAATGATTATCTTTTGGGGAAAATTTATGTGGATGCCAAAACCACCACCAAAAGGAAAGCGCTTTGGCGTCGTCTATGGGAAGCCGATACCGACAAAGTTGACGGCCAACCCTTCCGAGGAAGAAGTTTGTGCCGTACACACACAGTACGTTGCCGAAATCGAACGACTCTTTGCACAATATAAGAAAGAGTTCGGCTACGATAGCGAGGAAACACTGCTGATCAATTAGAAGTGAATGGGATGCTAGGCGTTTAGCTACTTTTATTAATACCTCGTTGCAGACGGGGCTCCACGTTGTTGACATTTGCGAATCAGAATTTCAAATTAGACCCCTCCATTAGATTTTGTAGTGTTACCGGTGAGCGCGCGTTGAGGCTCTATATCAGAGTAGGGCAATCGCTCTGTATAAAGCATGTAGAGATAGATGCTGTGTTGTCCAAGAAAACGTCACGTATGGTATTTCCTCGTAATTCTAATTGACTGATGAAGATAAACTTTTCCGTGTCATAATTTGTAATGTTTGCTATAAGGGCCGTTGCATCTTAAGTGAGTGATTAGAGTTGGCACCCATTCGTATTTTTCATTCGGATTTCTCGAAAAACCTTTTAAAAGGGATAAAGTTTCGGCTATCAAAGATCTTAAAAACAAATATAGCACGTATAAAATATGTAGCCATGGCTACGACATGGCTACTACTTTTATATTCATTCAAGTAGTGTTCAAATCGATAATTATATTCTATTCTGGATAAAACGCTATTTTCGAAACTGAAATTACAATATTATGACTAAATCCTAATTTTAGCAAGGTATAGTGAATAAATATAGATATGATACGCAGGGCCACCACCCCTGATTGACTTTAATGGCTTCTGATTAGCTGAACGTTTCATCCTCGGTCGGATATCATTGACGCTTTCAAGTACACGACGCACTTGATGCAGAGACTCTACGTCGTCTTTATCATCACTAGCTCACTTATAATAATGCTATAACCATTAGGCACGAGTGGTGTGGCGCGCCATCCTACTTGCCAAGTGCATCCACGTCCACTACTCACACCTGATGGAGCTGCATTAAGACTGCAGCTTCGCTATCAAAAATAACAGGACAAAGTGCGCACTTTACTCAAGAAATCATACGTGGGTCAGCAGGAGGAGCTCACTGCCAATGCCTTAAGCCGTGTCGTTGCCACAACCAGTATAACATTTGCAATCGCTCTTCAAAACAAAGACAATAGTGTCGTTTAATCTAAATATGCGGCAGTGTATCTGAAATTCGAGTGGATGGAGAAATGGACGATGACTCAGGACTGGACAAAGCTTCAGCAGGAAACGCGACAATTTGTGTCGGACATTGAAGTCGAGAGTGATAGGTTATTATCGTCCAAATGGGTTCGTAAATATTATGGAGCCAACGTGATTGTTGTCATCCATTTAGCAACGTTGTGCTACGACAGCGAGGTCATTGATGACGCAGAGCTCACATCGGTTGCAGCCGAGTCAACTACAACAATTGACCGACATGAGGCTCGCAGTGTTAGACTTGTTCTTTATCTTTCGTGCTGGTACGGACGTTAATTTACGAGGCAGACCTCCGTCGTCTGTAGACAGACACTTTTCGCAATCTCCTTACAAGAATGAAAACGACGAAATCAACAGAACCTGAGCAAGTGACACACATCTTAAGAGCTCACAGTCGGACATGGACATGCTAGCAGTTCGATGTCTTTGATGCCTGTTGACAAAGTCATGGCGTCTCCTCTTTGATGGTTTTCACGTCCATTTTCACTTATTCTGATGATATTTTTGGGTATAATCAGTTGTAACTTCTGAAAATTAAAATTCGACCAAAAATTGACTGTTTGGCCAATCAGAAGCAATGAAAGCCAATCAATTTAATTCATATTTGGAGGGGGCCGAACTCTTCTAAGTAAGCGAGTGGTATACACGATACGCTACTACATGTATCGAAATGACGTTATAGGATTTCGAACATGACGACGCTTGGTGATTACAGACGATTGCAAAGTAAGGACCAAAATATAGACAGACTTCAATCAACCACCTAATGCGCTTGCCTCCTTTCAATACTTTAATCTCTACGTCTTTACCATTTAATGTCCCGACCGTTAGAATCTGTAAGCATTACAGAACTTGGACAGCTCAGCAACATTAAAAGCCATTAAAATAAGTATTTAGATTGATCCCTACAATATGGATCATGTGCAATCTCAAGTGCTTAATATCTATAAACCCAGACTCAGATTGACAGGTTTATTTTTTTGCAAGTATTGATACAGTGAAGATTGGCTTGGGGTTGGCCTCACAGGGGAAAGGTGTAAGCCGTCCCAAACTTGAAAGCGTCCGATCGAGGATTAAACGTTCAGCCAATCAGAAGCCATTAAAGTCGGTGGCGCTGCGTATCAAATCTCTATATTAATATTCATTTATTCACTCTATTTTGCTGAAATTAGGATTTAGTCATGATATTGTAACTTCAATCCCTGAAAACAGTGTTTTGGTCCATGTCGCAGCCATGGCTACATATTTTATGCGTGCTATATTTGTTTCTAAAATCATTAATAGCCGAAACTTTATCCCTTTTAAAGTATGAAAAATACGAAGTCAATCGTCATTTGTTGTACTTGGTCATACGGTCAAAATACGTTGATATGAACTTCGGTAATTCATTCGGTAAAAGTGTTTTCACCGCAAACGAGCTGCAAAAAAAGGGATTATGCGACTAGCACAGACAGTCACGGTACTGTGGGCGTCAGTCGAAACTCTCAGCATAAACTCCGAAATAAAGCTGCCGCAGCCGAAGAGAGGGCGACTTAT